>JANZLC010024326.1:0-10121 GCA_026413385.1 Erythroxylum gracilipes
TTTTAGCAAGTGAAAGACCAAAATATGGTCTTTCACTTTATAAAAACGTGATTCAATAAGTGGTGTGGCAAGTGACACATGTCACTTTCCCATTTTTCCATTTGGTCCACTATAATAACTAGTCCATTTGGTCTCTATTTTCTAATCCAATTGTCTTCCAATTTGAATTGACACTTGTCAATAAATCCTAAAGTCTTTATAAAATTTTCCATTGCCATTTGATAGTAAATTCTACTACCATTTACTAATAGTTTTGCCACTTGGCATTTTTCCTAGTCCAAAATACCCAACAATTTCCAGAAACTTCTCCAAAAATTCCAAAAATTCTAAATCAGCAAATACACTTTCCAAATCAATTTTCAACTTATAAAAACCACAATTCTCAATAATATCACATTACTCGGAATATCAGTGAATGCATGTACAGTCATTTTAGTGTGTGCAAAAATTCAAATTCACATGTGTGTATGCTGACAATAAGTATGAGCATGAAAATGCATTTTTCAAATCTCTCATCGTTGTTTTCTCAATTACACAAATCTAAGGTTCTACCCCCTTAATATGAGAATTGGATGTTACATTTCTGATAGCACACAATGAGAAACTACATGAAGTAAAGAGGAGGAGCAGTATAAGAATAAAAAATAGGAAAGGAGATGTAAGAGATCCCTTAGGAGGGGAACCCTATTTCAAAAGAACATCCTCTTCTAGCTGATACAAATGACAACAAGACAAATAAAGAAGAATTCCCACCATATAGTATAAGAAGATTAGGAAGGAAAGCCAAGGGAAAGTACTAAAGTGGTCTATATAATTAATATTTATGTCTATAATAACTTAGATTGAAAGGGGTATTAATTCCTTTAAAAAGCAACCAATAATTTAAAAAAAAACCTATGTTTGTAGGATTACTAGAAACAAGAATAAAGAAGAGTGACTTTACAAATAGCGCTTTTTTAGAAGTCCTAAAGCACTTTGACCAATCTTCCATGTCTAATTAAGGTAATTAAGGTCAAGAATTCTCCTCATCTCATTCATTTGTTAATTGAAGTCCTAAAAAATCAAGAACTATAAGTATCACTTTTGTCTATGATATAAATTTTGCTTATCAGTTGATCTTTGGATGGTTTGATAAATATTCTTTCTAAGGTTACCACTTTTTGTTGATTCTAAAGACTTCAATATAAATCTTTATTTATATGATTTAAAATAGGAAACTATAGGGATGAACCTCTTTAATGATGGATTTAGAGACTAATATTAGTAATTTTAGAGCAACAAATTTGAAATATGATGAAGATCACTTTACATGGACCAAAAAGTCAATAAGGAAAATGGATACTTAGGAAGCAGTAAGATAAATCATATGTGAATGCACTCTAGTTTAGCTAAATCATAGTAAGCAAAACTCAATTTATTAACTATTTATCTTCAGATCACTCACCAATGGAGATTCAATATGAAAGATTCTTTGGTATAATGATTCACCATTTTAGATTTAAAAACCTTTTAACTAAGGTAGAGGAATTTGAAGTAGTAGTCTTTGGAGGGATGCAAGTAAGCATAATAGGATTTAAAGTATATAAATGCATAAGGAAGCTACACGCTGTTAATTCGAAACTAAAATCTTAAATAAGAGGAGAATAAATTGTAAAATGGGAAATATATCATAAAAGAGGAAAGCCTTGAACCGTACTTAATGAAAAACTTATATAGACCATAATAATGCTTCTTTTAAGAATTTGAAAAAGGAAACATTACATAGTTATACTCAGGCTCCGAATACTCACTCCTCTTTTTAAAGATAGTGATCAAGGTTACTTTAGTTGAAAAATGGAGATAGGAAAACTAGTTATTTCCATAATGCTAATCTAATTTTAAAAACTACTAATAGGATTACTTCTTGACCTGCTACAAGCAAGACAATCCTCTCCATATTAAAAAAATAAAAAAGCTATTTTCAACCACTTCAAAGATGTAGTTAGTAAATAAAAAATGTAGTTTGAAAATAGAACCTTTATCCCAAAGTTGATTAATAATGAGCCTATCAAATCAGGTCAAGGAGGAGGACATTAAACAACTCTTTTTAACTTAAATCCCAGAAAAAATTAGACCAAATGGTCTAAATGCTTTTTTTTTCAAAGATCATGGCAACTAATCTGAGATTAGGTATCAAACACTATTCAAAAACTTCTTTCAAATTGTAAAATGCTTAAGGAATTAAATAGAACTCATATATAGCTTATTCCTACGAAGACTAACTCGGCTAGCGAGTATAAATAAGTTTTTTATTGTAATGTGATTACAAGATAATTGCTAAGATACTTGCCAATAGACTAAAAAGCATATTCAAATTTATCTTCAATCTAAGCTAGGGGCCCATCATTCAAGGAATAAGTATAGGGGACAACAAACTCCTTTTATGAGTATTGATTAAGGACTACTATAAAAGCAAAACTGCTAAGAGTTGTATAATAAAAGTTGATATCTATAAAGCTTTCGACTTATCAACTTAGAGCTTTATTTTAGAGGCACTAAAAGTTAATGATTATCCTCTACTATTCATCAAATGGATAAAAATGTGCATTACATCCACTTCTAAGCATTTTTGTCAATGATGAAACCACCCAAACATTCAAGTGAGGAAAAAGATTAAAGAAAGGGGATTATCTTTCCCTTTATCTTTTCACAACCTGTATAAACATACTTTCAAAGCTAATAGAGAAGAACATAAGAGAAAGAAGTAGATTCATATACCATGACAAATGCCAAAAGATAAAGATCAATCTTTTATCATTTGTTAATGATCTTTTTTATTGTGTAGAGCTAACATAAGTTTTATAAGATTGCATATGGAAACTATACAAAAATTAATTGACCTGTTACACCTTAAAATCAACTTCGAGAAAAAGTTACAGTTTTGTATCAGGAAACAATCCTAACAAATTTGAGTATCTAACAAAAATAATAGGCCTAAAGTTAGATATACCTCCTCTTAAATATTTTTAGATCCAAATTATTGCTACAAGACTCATAAATAGAGTATGCCAACCTTTATTTGATTATATCCAAATAAGAATAAGGAGTTGAAACAATAGAATCCTTTCATATTATGGAAAATTATAACAAATATCATCTATTTCAATAATGTCTATATGGATTGGAGCTTTAATATTTGTCTACTCTGAATCATCATCAAGGAAATAGAGAATTTAGTGTAAAACTTCTTATGGATAAATGATTTTTCCAAATCATCACATCAATCAATAACATGCTCTTAACTAAGAGGATATAAAAAATTCTTATGGAAGAGGAATTCTTATAGGTTTATATTGGATACACACCCACTTCTTATAAATGTTTTAGAGCTATAAACTTAAAGTAAGTACCTCTTAGATACTTATGCAATTGTTAAAGTTGAGAGGCATCATAAAGCAGTTTATTAAATGCATTATATGCAATGGAAGCAGTACTTCTTTATAGTTTGATAATTGACAGAACCAAGGCCCTTTATACAAACTCCCAAGCTTCCACAATGTTAAACATCAAATGTCAATGCTAAAGCGAAGGGGAGTTGTAAACAGAAGACACTAGGGTAATTAGTTAAGGGGATTCTCCTCTATTATGTCTATTGTACCATATTACTACCCCCAATACTATAAGAAAAGGTAAAACTACTTATATTGATTATAGATTAGGTAGGTTTACAAACAAAACATGCCTAAAACTATTCAACCCCCTCCCCCCCTTTAAGGGTGACCTGGCATAATCTTGTTTGGGATTAAAGTTGCATAACAAAAGTATCCTTTATTCTATAAATGACATCAAAGTAAAAATTTTAGAAATAACACAAGATTAGAGGCATTCAAATAAACAATATTTATTACCTCTGTCAATAGTAATAAGAAACTATACAATTTTAATTGCAACTACTCAATTGCAATATAAAGGCAAGCATTGCAATGGTGTAATCAAGTATATGCAAAAAAATGTATGGAAAAATATCATGACATTGGTATGTAAGATCATGTATAACTTTAAATAGGGCTTTAAGTTATTGATGATAACTCTAAGCTACTATATCTATGAGACTTAGAGGAAAAGAAACTTGAGAATTTTTTGAAAACTCACTAAGACATAAGGTGCTTAATAACAAATTTAAGGAGCTAGATAAGGGAAATTATTTCAGTGCAATATATTGGAATGTGTAGTAAATGATGATGAGTAATACTTCTATAATTGAAGTGAAATAGGTGAAGAGTTATGGGATACTTTAAGTTGTTTTGATGTAACTTTAAGCTATAATAAGAAGTTGAATATTAAGGTTAAAAAATCCAACATATCTCATTAGGAGAAGAAAATTTTCAAATTGCTTTGATGTAACATACTTCAAGCTATACTAAGGAGCTAAATATCAAGGTTCCAAGATCCAATATATCTTATTAAGAGATGAAAAACTATCCTTTTTAGTGTCCTTAAAGCATTAACAACTACCTTTTTTAGATGTTTCCAGTGTTTGAAGGATAGTTTAGCTAAGCTTATATGCTTATACTTTGTTATTTGAATTTTGCTTTTCAAAACCCTTTGTAGAAACACGATTGTTCTATTATTCTTTTAAAAATCATTAATATTTGTTTTTCTATAAATTATTCTACTAAGGAGCTTCAATCTACAATGATGCACTTATAAATGAATTATAAAAAGAAAAATAAATTTATCAAAATCTTATAACTTTATAACAACTTTGAAAAGTTGAAAAATATAAGATTTATCAAAATCTTATAAACTTAAAATCATTTCTAGAGTTGAAATTGTAAAGATTTTATATGTGTAATTGAAATGTACTTGTATATTATGAGAAAGATGTGAGGAAATGCCAAAAGTGAGAAAGTTTAGCTTCTCTCTTCTTCCTCCTTTTGGCATCCATTTTTTGGGATCATTGGTCTACTCTATGTCCTTTTTTGACTTACCATCCTTTTGGTCCCTAATCTCTTAAGCACTTCCTTAATCCTTTCATACTAAGATGGGGTTTCCTATTCCCTGGTTTTATTTATGGTTTCCCTTACAGTCTTCTGCACTCATTTTTTTAAAACTCCTTATTTAGGTTTTTAGTGTCCACTCCATTCTTTCCTTCTTGTTAAGATAGACTGGCATTGTTGGACCCCGAAATTTTTCTTTAAGTTAAACATGATTTAGAATATTTTTGAGGTTTATTGGATTAATTATTTTTGGAGTTAATCATTATGTTAAGGTTAGTAGGATTTATTGCATGGATTAATGGAATTAAAGTACTAAGGTAATAAGGGTGTTCAAGAGTATTTTTGGAAGATCACTTAAGGTTAAAAGAACATGAGCTGATAAGGAAGGGTAAAATGAACATTTTGGGCTAATTAAGGGTAAAAGGGGAAGAAGAATATGTTGTCTTGCTTGTTAAGAAGAGAAAAAGTGAATTGAAGGCAAAGAAGAATGAAAAATGAAAATAAGAGAGAAAAAGAGAGGTTTCGGTGAAAGAAGAAAAGAAGAGAAATGTTAAGGTAAGTTAACCATCTTTTCTTCTTGCTTCATTAAAGAAATGGGTTGTGTTGAAGATGAAGGAGTTAGAGAGAGAATGGGTTTGTGTAGAGAATGAAAGGTATGAAAGCTTTGTGTTGGAAGAAGATGAATTAAGAGAACACAATTGATTTTAGGGTTTCTAAACTAGGTCATGGGTTTTCTAACCTAGATGGACTATGGGTAGGTTAGGTTTGAGCTTAATTTGCGTTTATTGCAATTTTTATTTTTGAAGTCTATGAATTTTATTGGAATGTTGGTTTGAATGGAACCTTGGTTATTTTAGGAAACCAAGAGAGTCCTACCCAAGAGCAAGGGGAAAGGCAAGCTTGACTTGGATTTTCGCAAGCCAATTAGGTGGGTAATGTATTTATAGTTTTGTGTGATTGGACAAATTCTTTCCTATGTGCGTGTATGTATTGAATACATAAAATTTAATTGATGTTATGGGGATTTGATAATGCATGATGATGTTGATTTTGTATGACTTGAAAAAGGTTATAACATTTTGTATAAACAAAAAAAAGAAATAAAAGCATGAAAGTATGAGCATTTGATAAAATGATTTTTTAGTATGATTATATGCTTCTATTTGGGCGAGAGTGGCACCATTCTATTCGTCACGTGCACGTTGACAAGAGCCTTCTCCCGGCTACCCGCTTGTGGCATATGAGCTCCGAAAAATGGCCTTATTCTATATATGGGGTAAACTTCAGTATCTCCATTCTATTTCCATGGAACCCCTTGAGCCATTTGTTCATTCATTGCATCTTTAATTTGTCAAGTATGAAGCATTTGAGTGTTATGTGTTATGAGTTTTGAGCTAAATTTGATGAATGCTTAATTTGCTATATACATATCTATATATGCGTGTACATATGCTTGACTTTGGTCAATTGCCAATGGCTATAAATATATTAGCCACTGATCTGTGTTGCTCACCACACTATTCCCTCCTCAGGTGCAGAATGAGAAGGTTAGCAATCCTTACAAGGCATTAAAAATTGAGTATCCAATGTATTTTTTATCTTATGTTAAATCTTTGATGTAATGTTGTTATGTAATTAAATCTATGCATGAACTTCATTTGATTTAGAAATGGATTGAGAAATTTCCAATGGTATATAGTATGAAATTGTTGGACATTGGAGTCAAAAGTTATGATCTTTATATGTGGAGGTGCTCTAGAGAGCGTAGTTAGTGTTTTAGAACTTGTAGGGATACGAGGAAGACCCAATAGAAATACCTATCTTCTTATGCACTGTAGACTGAAACATCTTCTTATGCACTGTATACTGAAACATCTTCTTATGCACTATAGACCGAAACATCTTCTTATGCACTGTAGATCGAAACATCTTCTTATGCACTGTAGACTAAAACATCTTCTTATGCACTGTAGACCGAAACATCTTCTTATGCACTGTAGATTGAAAAATCTTCTTATGCACTATAGACTGAAACATCTTCTTACGCATTGTAGATCGAAATATCTTCTTATGCACTGTAGACTGAAACATCTTTTTATGCACTGTAGACCGAAACATCTTCTTATGCATTGTAGACTGAATCATCTTACATTGTCTAGTCCAATTTTGACCCTCTAGATGATAAAATATATCTTCAAAGTCTTAGTGAAATGGTAGATCTTCCTTTTTCAAATCGTCTAAGAATGACCTTAGTTTGACATCTATAGAGAAAGTTATGCCAATTGTCCTGAAACAGGTTAAATTTGATTGAGGCCAAAACTTTGTTTGATTCTTTTGTCCATGACCTTATCATCCGACCTCCAAATGAGATGATTCTTGTCTATAAATACACTAGAGACATAGAGCTACATTGATCTGAAGGAATCAAATTTTAATTCAGTCTCTAAGACTTTCAATTTCTAGATGGAAGTTGAGTATGGTTTACTATTTCAGTTTAATAACAGTCCAAAAGTGTTTGGGCCCTATCTTTTAGATTTTTGAACCAAACTGAATGATTTTGGTGTTATTAGAAGCTTAAGACAATGGGGAACAAATGTTCTAAGGAAGTCAAATTGTAATTCAGATTGAGGTTTCTCAAAATCTGTTCAGAAATAGGAGAAATGGGTTTATTTTGATATTTTACTGGTGTGGGTACGCCGCCCTTGTGGGATGATGACTAACTAGGGTTTATGAAAATAACCCTATAGGATAATATGATTAGTTTAATGACTCCGAATGTTGGGCTCTGGAAACGGGGTCCAACAGGCATTCTCCATTCTTCTTTTGATTTTCCCTCCCAATGTTTTATTCTTGCCTTCCTTGAGTTACCACAAGGTAGAAAAATGGTCTAGGTCTTTATTAGGCTTCTTTTTGGACAGATGGTCAACATTTCCCTAACTAAATGCCTAGTCAACAGAAACCTAGAAATCTTAAGGATTGGTTGAATTACTTATTTTATTTTAATAAATATATCTTTAAGTTCAATACATAACAAAAGGCTCAAAGGGTGTTAAATAATGGTCTTTGGCATTTCAATAATAGACCAAATTTCTTATATAAATGGTAAACTGGAGCACACTCCTAGTATGTGAAGCATAGAAAGATTACTCTTTGGATCAATCCGTAACATTCCATTGGAGTAGTGAACCACTAATAAGTTAAGTTAGATAGCATGATTTATTAGAAAGCCAATCGAGAGAGTGAGAGATGCTTTAATGTATATAGTTTTGGGTTCAAAAAGCAGTCTAGTAGGGAGAATTCTATAGTTCTTCTAAATAATGGAAAGGAAAAAGAAATTGTAGACATGTAATAACAACAATTTGGGGTAACAAATGAATGAAAAATATTGAATGAAGTAATTAATTCTTCATTGCTAGTCTTAGATATTCCATAAGCTGAACATTTGATCATTTCCCATAAAATTGAAAAGTTCTAGCTAGGAACTATACTTGCATCAGGAGGCCATACGTAATGTTACCCCTATAGCAAAGGGGAAAACTAGTATAAATTTAAAGGGCCCAGTTTCCAAGTAACTTATAAATGATTTTCCTATACTATAATAAGAAAGGGCTCAATAGCCCTAACAAATAGCTTTTATTAAAATATTACATTTCCTCATCAAACCTTTCCTTAATGGTTTTTGTTTTGGAGACCAAGTTAGTGAAGAGGGTCTCAAACATCTTAACTTTTTGAAAGATAAATGGCCTATTTTTCTAATCAAAATGTTCACTGTTATAAAATAATTATGATTGCTTATGATCAAGGGAAACTAAGATCTAAATACTTTCATGATTAATCACTGATCCATTTAGAGTTGCTTCTTTTGCACATAAATATCAACATACAAGTCTCATTTATCTACACTTCCAATTTTGATCCTTTCAAAGATGTATTCTATAAAGGAACTTTTAAAACATACATTCCATGATTCAGTCCCCATGGTTGGTAATAGATGATTTCAACAAAATTCTCAATCTTTGTGAAGTAGAGGGCAATACTTGCATCAAGAATTTTCAAGATGATCAAGAAAAATGCACCTCAAACATTAAATTAAATAATATCAAATATTAAGGTAATCTTTTCATTTATAATAACAAGCAATAATATCTATAGTTCTTAAAAAAGAAACTAGATAGAGTAATGGTTAACTTCCAAGTGGCTTTTTAGTTATTTGGATAGTAAGGCATTGATTAATAACCGCAATTCTCAAACCATTCACTAATTGTTGTTAGTGACTTAATTCTTGTTTAGATTTAACAATTACTTAACTTATAATCTAGGTTTCTAGAATGCTATTAGAAATGGAATTAATACGATTTTATTAGTCCAGATATGTAAACATCAATGATGTTATGATAGATTCTAGAGATAGACTCAAGAACATTTAACACTCTATTTACTTGGATCAACAAATGCACTAATTCATTAAGAAGGGAAGGAAAAGTGCAAGCTCATGTAAGGGATATAGAGGTTTAATTTTCAATATTAAAGCAAAGATCAAAAGTGTAATTGTTGGACCCCGAACCGGAGCCCAACGTTCCTGAGACCCGAGTCTTGCTAAAAATCCTAACATGACCTCATGACTGTCCCCAAACTTGCTTTTCATCAAACTATCTCAATTTAACTTCAATTGATACAAACTTGTGTGGACAGATACCTATGTGTCCCATTTATCCATTGGCTCAAGAATCAACCCATTTAGAGGTCGAATGAGGGATTTATGCCCAAAACACTGAACCTAGTTCATTTTTCAAAATCAGTTCTGACCTCTCTTGGCGCGAATGCCATAACTCTTTCTGTAGTTATCCAAATGTGTTCGTTCTTGTTCCATTTGAAATCTAGCATCTATATATACAAATCATATTAGAGGCTTCAAAGCGAGATTCGGCTTTAAAATTGGTCCAAATCGAAAAACACTGTAGCTGACCCGAGCCTGTCCGTTAAACGGACATGCATGTCCGCTTAACGGACATGGATCTGCCAAACTGTCCATTTTCACCCGAGACAGTCCGTTAAACGGACATGGATGTCCGTTTAACGGACACACACTGCCCAAAGTGTCCAAAACCATCCGAGAAGGTCCGTTAAACGGACTCCCATGTC
>JANZLC010024327.1:0-10121 GCA_026413385.1 Erythroxylum gracilipes
CCCTCCCATTCTCCTCCCCAATATCTAGGTGATGAGCAAGATATCGAGAAGTGTCAAGGCATCACTCCAATCTTTGATATTTTACATTTAAAGAAAATCTTGTAAAGCAAAGCTTTAATTGCATTTTGAGCAACTCATGATTTATGTATCTTTTGTATTTTGGGATTTTGAGATGTTAATGTATTTGTAGCTTGAAATGCCCACTAAAGCTTTGTAGAACTCTTATCTTTTAATGCAAATGGAATAAGATTTCATTTTTACTCATGACTTCCTCTCAAGTTTACAAATTGTATTTTTAAGTTTGCATAAGGAAAAAGTTCGTGTTTGGAAGTTAGGGGAAGATCTGGATTAACCTAGGCTGGTTTAGGCAAATGTGCCTTCTATAAAGTTGTAAGTATTTCTTCTAGCTTTCCAACAGTTTATAGTAGGTAATATTTGGACATCGGAGTTTAAAGTTATGGTCCTAAGAAGGGTAGATGCTTAGGAGTATCAAGGGGTATCATCTGTAGAGACGTATTGTCTGTGATGACATCATATCATCTGTAAGGATGTGTCGTCTATAAGGACGTATCATCTGTGATGATGTCATATCGTTTGTAAGGATGTATCGTTTGTAGAGACGTATTGTCTATGATGACATCATATCATCTTAAGTTGACTCCACTTCGTCTTAAGAGTTGCATCATCTTAAGTTAACTTTGCTTCGTCTTAAGTTGACTCTGCTTCATCTTAAGAGTTCCATCGTCTTAAGTTGACTTTGCTTCGATTTAAGTTGACTGCGCGTCATCTTAAGAGTTGCATCGTCTTAAGTTTACTTTGCTTCATCTTATGTTGACTCTACTTCGTCTTAAGAGTTGCATCATCTTAAGTTGACTTTGCTTTATCTTAAGTTGACTCTACTTCGTCTTAAGAGTCGCATCATCTTATGTTGACTCTACTTCATCTTAAGAGTCACATCGTCTTAAGTTGACTTTTCTTCATCTTACGTTGACTCTGATTCGTCTGCTTTTTGCTTCATCTGCTTCTTGCTTCATTTGCTTCTTGCTATCATCTGCTCCATTTATGACCCTTCAAACAATAGAATCTGTCTTCGAGGTTTCCATAAAAGTTGTAGATCTCGAAGTCTTCTATCAAGACATACTAAGATGATCTTAATCTGATATCCCATATGACAGTTATGCTAATTACCCTAAGACAGGTGCAATATGATTGAGGTCAAGACCTTGTTCGAGTCTTTTAGCCATAACTTTGTTATGGGACCTCCAAATGCGATGATTCTTATCTATAAATAAACTAAAGACATAGAGCTACAAATATCTGGAACAATTCAAAATGAAATTCCAGTTTGGGGTTTCCCAAAATCTGTTAAGAAATAGGAGAAGTGAGTTGTTTTGATGTTTGGCCTAGTGGGGGCACGCCACCCTTGTGGGATACGCGTTTAGATGTCACTTAGGACATCGGGCCCGTGACTCACGAGGACAGGGTTCCCAACACTTACAGTATCAGAGCGACTAGGTTTAGGTCCAAATTTGCGACTCATTTTAGGTCTAAGTTTATGACTAGGTTTGAGGGTATCCTAGGCATGAAGTGGGTAGTTTAAGACATGAAATGAACATGCATTGTTTTAAAGTGAATAACTTACATTGTTTTCAATTGTTTTACAAGATTTGAAATTTTTTCATGTGATTTAAATTGTTTTACATGATTTGATGTTGTCTTACAAAAAACATGAACTAAAGATTTTCAATGGTTTTATATTGAAGGAGTGAAAATTCTGCCTCGAAAGAGAACCTGAGGAGTTGTGACTCGATCTAGCTCTCACCAAGGGAGTACGGATGAATCTTATGTCCCGCAAGATGCTAGGACACACCTTACTCCTGATTCTGAGGAACTTAGTGTGAAGCATGAAGTGCCACCGCCTCCTCCTCCTATGCCTACTATGGACCCGCAGTTCTTTCAAGCCTTCGCTTAGGCTTTTACTTATGCCATGGGCTAAGGGTCACAAGCTCCGGTGTTAGCTCTAGTGGATTGGAGTGGATAGTATGGTAAGCTCCATAAGTATGGAGCGGTGGATTTTAATGGAACCACCAATCCTGAAGAGGCTGAAGCCTGGTTGAAGAGGACCGAGAGGGTTCTAATTCAGTTGAAGTACTCGGATAAGGGAAAGTTAGATTAAGCAATGAGCTTGCTAGAGGGGGACGCACTTCATTGGTGGGAATCAGTACCCCATAGTCAGAATATACCTCCAGTGTTGTCATGGAGAGATTTTGTGGAAGTGTTCAGGAAGAAGTACCTAAATCTCACACAGAGGGACATGAGTATGAGTGAATATGAGCTGAAATTCACCCAGTTGTCACAGTATAAGGCCAACATTGTTGCCAATTAAGAGGATAAGTGTCGCAAGTTTGAGGGAGGACTGCATTTAGGGATCAAGGAGAAAGTCTTGATCCATAATTTCCGTGATTACCAGCAATCAGTGGATGCCACACTCCAGGCTAAAAAACTGGAAAATATAAAGAATGAAGTGAGCAGGAAGAGGAAGAATAGGGACCAGTTTTCCAAAAAAGGGGTGAGTGTTCAAATGCTTGAGAGGGGTAGGAAGAGCTTCCACACACAAAGTGAGGTGGGGAGTAGTGCCTCTACTAGGAACAAGCAACCAAGGGCAGTTTCAGGCAAGCCTCTACTGCAGGGGGCAAAGGGAGAGTGGAGAGGAGCAAGAATATAAATCCCCATTGTGAGCATTGTGGGAACCTTCACTGGGGACAGTGTTTCAAGTTACTTGGAGCATGTTTCTGATGAGGAGAGACTGTCCACAAGTAACAAGACAAGAGGGGTTCCAGTTGCAAACCCCAAGGAGAGGTGAAACAGGGGGAAACAAACCAATCACAGAGGTGGGTAGTTCTGGAGCTACAAAGAAGACTATTCCTCCAGAGAGGCCAAGAGGTCAGGCATAAGCTAGGGTATTTGCTATGACTAGAGAGGAAGTTGCAGCCGCACCTGAAGTTGTCACGGGTATGGCTAACTTACTTAATTCTGAAGTATATGTTTTGATTGATTCTGGCTCCACGTACTCATTTGTTTCTGCAAGCATGTCATTACATAATATGAATTTAGTGCCTTTGAATAGTCCTTTGCTTGTTAGTACACCTCTAGGGAGGAATGTGGTGATCAGTCAAGTGTATAGGGATTGTGAACTCTTCATTAAGGGTACTAGATTGGTAGTGCACTTACTACCTCTAGACCTAAAAGACTTAGATGTCATACTTGGAATGGATGTGATGAAAAAGTATCATGTGAAGCTAGATTGTGGCCTTAAGGAGGTGGAATTTGATCTTGGCAACGGTGAGAAGGTGATTTTCAGAGGGGATAGGAGAATAGCATCGCCAAGACTTATTTCGGCTTTGCTAGCTAATAGGATGATGGAAAAAGGGTGTGAAGCCTTTTTGGCATATGTTGTGGACACTGAGGTGAATGAAGGGAAGTTAGGGGATTTTTCAGTAGTGAGGGAGTTTCCAGATGTGTTCCCAAAAGACTTACCTAGTGTGCCACCGATAAGGAAAATCGAGTTTGTCATTGACTTGATTCCTGAAACTGCACCCATTCCTATACCACCTTATAGAATGGCCCCAGTTGAATTGAAAGAGCTCAAGGAATAGTTGGAGGAACTGCTAGAGAAGGGGTACATAAGGCTGAGTTCATCACCATGGGAGCACTAGTTCTATTTGATAAGAAGAAGGATGGGATATGGCACATGTGCATTGATTATCGAAGACTCAACAAGGTGACCAATAAGAACAAGTATCCTCTGCCTCGAATAGATGATCAATTCATAATCAAGGAGTCTGATGTAAGCAAGACAACCTTAAGACTCGATATGGGCATTACGAGTTCCTAGTTATGCCATTTGGATTGACTAATGCTCTAGCTGCATTCACAGGTCTTATGAATAGGGTCTTCAAGGAGTATCTGAATCAATTTGTCATAGTGTTTATCGATGACATTCTGGTTTATTACAAAAGTGAAGGGGAACACGAGGGTACACCTCAGGATAGTGTTACAGACATTGAGGGAGGCGGAACTTTATGCTAAGTTCAGCAAGTGTGAGTTTTGGCTTCATGAGGTGATATTCCTTAGACATGTGATTTCAAAAGATGGGGTAAATGTTGATCCGAAGAAGGTTGAAGTAGTGGTGAATTGGCATGCACCCAATACAGTGACAGAGGTGAGGAGCTTTCTAAGTCCAGCAGGTTATTATAGGAGATTCATTAAGGGATTCTCTATGATAGCTTCTCTGATGACTAAGTTATTGAGGAAGAATCAAAAATTTATCTAGAGTGAGAAATGTTAGAAAAGTTTTGAGGAGCTCAAGCGCAGATTAAAAAGTTCTCCAATTTTGATTTTTCCTACTAGAGATAAGGGTTATACAATTTATAGTGATGCTTCAAGGAAAGGTTTAGGTTGTGTGTTGATGCAAGGAGACAAGGTAATAAGTTATGCCTCACGGAAGCTAAAGCCTTTTGAACCAAATTACCCGACCTATGATCTAGAATTGGCAGCAGTGATTTTTGCCCTAAAGATTTGGAGACATTATTTGTATGGGGTTAAGACAAGGGTTTTTAGAGATCATAAAAGTCTCAAGTACTAACTGAGCCTAAAAGAGTTGAATTTTAGACAGGGAAGGTGGTTGGAGCTAATTAAAGATTATGATTTGTTAATTGAGTATCATCCAAGAAAGGCAAATGTGGTAGCAGATGCCTTGAGCAGGCAATCCTCTACAACTCATGTTCAAATAATTTATCTGCTGTTTTTGGAAGAAATGGCTAAGCTTAGAATAAGTTTGAAACAGGAGGAACTTGAATGTGTTTTTGCTAGTTTTAGAGTAAGATCGATACTTAGAGAGAAGGTAAAGGAGTTACAGGCATAAGATACAGATTTGAGTAAGCTACGATAAGAAATTAAGAATGGTAAGAAATCTGAGGTAGTAGTAAGGGATGATGGACTCATGGTTGTAGGAAACAGACTTTGTATCCTGAATGTCAAAGAAGTAAAGAATGAAATACTAGATGAGGCACATAATGCACCTTATGCCATACACCCAGATAGCACCAGGATGTATAGAGATCTGAAAGAGCATTTCTGGTGGAAAGGCATAAAGAGAGTTGTAGATATGTGAGCAAGTGTCTAATGTGTCAGCAAGTCAAGGCTGAACAACAAGCACCTTCTGGAAAGTTAAAGCCATTGTCCATTCTTGAGTGGAAGTGGAAAAGGATAACTATGAATTTTATGATGGCCTAAGACTAGTAGGAAGCATGACACCATATAGGTCATTATTGATCAATTGACAAAGTCAACCCATTTTCTGGCAATTAAACAAACTGATTCTCTGCATGCAGTAGCAAAGAAGTATATTGATGAGATAGTAAGATTACATAGGATTCTAGATTCTATGGTTTCTGACAGAGATCCTCGGTTTACTTCTAGATTCTAGGAAAGCTTACAAGAGGCTCTAGGAACCAAGTTGAGTTTTATCACTGCTTTTCACCCTCAGATAGATGGTCAAACTGAAAGGACCATTCGGACACTTGAGGGAATGGTTAGGGCATGTATGATGGATTTCAAAGGAGCTTAGGACGATCATTTGGCATTGTTTGAATTTGCCTATAATAATTCATACCATTTGAGCATTTAGATGGCTCCATATGAAGCGTTGTATGGAAGGAGATGTAGAACTCCGATATATTGGGATGAAGAAGGAGAAAGGAAACTCATAGGGCCAGAGTTACTTCAGATGACAGTAGACAAGGTCAACGTAGTTAAGCAATGGCTTAAGGCAACATAAGATAGAATGAAAAGTTATGTTGATGCGCACTAAAAGGAGATGGAGTACGAAGTCAGTGAGAAAGTCTGTCTTAAGACATCTCCTTGGAAAGGAGTCATAAGGTTTGACAAGAAGGGCAATTTGAGTCCGAGATATATGGGTCCCTATGAAATTCTTGAGAGGATAGGACCACTAGCCTATAGGTTGGCGTTGCCACTGGAATTGTCACAAATACATGATATCTTTTATGTTTCCATATTGAGGAGATATAGATCAGATCCATCCCACATCATTCAGACCACTGAGGTTCAGTTGAAAGATGATCCGAGTTATAAGGAGATTCTAGTGGAGATTTTGGACACCAACGAAAAGGTGCTTAGGAACAAGACAGTTCAACTAGTCAAAGTCCTGTCGAGAAACCATTGCATGGAAGAGGCCACGTGGGAGCCTTTGGAAGCCATGAAGGAGAAGTATCCACAACTCTTTAATGACTCAGGTAAGAACTTCAAGGATGAAATTCTTTTAAGAGGGCGAGAAATGTTGGCCCCCGAATTTTTTTCTTGATGAATAAGCATGATTAGACTAATTTTTAGATATTGCTAAATTAATGTATGTTGGAATTAATTAGGATGTTTATTTGAGTAGATTATATGACATAAGTTAAGGAAATTGAAGTATTAAAGTAGTAAGAGTATGGAAGGACAAATTTGGCAAGTCACCTGAGTTTATAAACCTTAAGGCTTGAAGGAGGGGTAAAATGGGAAGATCAAATTGTTGGCTTGCATTTAAGAAGCCAAAAATGTGATTAAAGAAAAGAGAGAAGAGAGAAGCACGAGAAAAGAGAGAAAGAAGAGAGGTATCGGTGGTTTGAGAGGAAGGAAGAGAGTTAAGCTAGGGTTTCATCTTTTATAAGCCTTCTAAAGAGATTTTGAGGTTCTGCAAGAAGGGAAAAAGGTAGAGGAAAACAAGAGCTTTCTTTTGAACGAAACATTTCTTCATATGATGAAGATTTAAGTTAAGAGCATTTGTAATGCCTTGGATTTTGGAAGAATTTTTGTTCAAAGAGCTTAGAAAATGCATGGGTTTAGGTACTCTAGGAGCAATTTTAGTAAATGTACTTTGTGGATCTTCAATTTTGCAACCCATTTGAACTTAAGATTTTTGTCTATGAAAAGGTAATCAAAAAAGACAAGAGGAGGAAGAGGAGAGGCACATTTGAGCAAGTTATAAACAAGGAAATTTAAGGTGGGTTTCACTTTTGTAATTAAGTAATAAGCCATTAAAGTTTCTTTCAAGAAATGGAAATAAATAATTCCAACTACTTCTAAAATGTGCTTGTTTCCTTAAATATTTTGAGAATGTGCTGCATATCTTGATATGATTTTTGTTTGATTTATGAAAATGATATTGAAAAGGTATCAAGCTTAAGAAATCAAGTTTCCGAAATATGCCTTGTTGGGCAATATGTTTTACAAGTCATAAAATACATGTTATGTGGGTTTATGGTGGTCCCCTAAGTTAAGTCAACGGCACTTTAACAAAAGGCTTCTCCCGCCTGCCTGCTAGTGGCCTAGAGCTCCTACATGGACTCCCATAAGTTCATGGTTATGTAAGGCCTTTATGTGGAAATGCGTGTTCTATTTTTGGATCCAACCGAATCATTTTGATGTGATTATGTGCTCATAATAAGTTAATAAGAGTGATGCATTCATAATTTGCATAAATGTGAATTTCTGCATTGGAAATGACTTTATAAATGGTTTGCTTGTTACCAATTATAAATTTTTTGCCCACGGGCTTTTAGCTCACCCCCATTCTCCTCCCCAATATCTAGGTGATGAGAAAGATATCGAGAAGTCAAGGGCCAAGGCATCACTCCAATCTTTGATATATTTTTTTGAAGCAAATCTTGTAAAGCAGGGCTTTAGTTGCATTTTGAGCAACTCATGATTTATGTAACTTTAGTCAATTTTACTGGCTCTTCTTACAAAATTGAGACCAAAGATCTAGTTATCTGTGGTGCTTTCTTTCCAGAGTCTCCACTATGAGTCAGAACTTTCCTTTTCTCAAGTTCTTGTTGTTGCAGGGTCAATAGTCTTGATTGTTTGGATTTTTGAAATGAAGTGTCTCCCCCTTTCTCTTTAAAGACACTTGTTTTTCAGACTCTTGCACCTGTCTTTCTTCTCCATAAGAAATCGTCTTAGCTTTCATTAATTCATTTGACGATTTCTTCTTTTCTTTTGTAGACATTCTTCCAGTGGATTGAGATTTTGTTTTGCTTGTGGGAGTTACCTTTCATCAAACTACGTTTGACAACAAACTCCCCCTAAATCCTTGCTTTCGCCATAGGATTTGTATCATCCTTTTCTTGATTCTTCAAGCCCATTTTACTGACTATTGTCACATCAATGGCGCTTTTAATGTTCATCTTTTCTCTATTTCCTCTCTCAAGAAAAATTCCAGAATCTCTAAAGATTCTTGTCAGCAACATACCATATGGTAGGGAATTAGAGTCTCTCTTTGACTTCATCATGTATTTAAGGATTAGGTATGGAAGATCTATGAGATGGCGGTTGAGTAGATGGAACAAGCATTGCTCATCTATTGTTGTTACCACATTCTTCGAACCTATTCTTAATAGAACACAATGGAAGAGTAACACATGTAAAATCCTAGCCTTCGGCACAAAAGTTGAGGCCTTCTTCTCCTTTGGGCTACATCTATAGAGTTGTCGATTGATATGTGCCTTCTCTACACTGGCTTGAGTCATACATCATGTTTTATGAGCAACCTTTGCTCTAACACATGGACACTTAATAGCTTTCTTGATTGACTCCAGTGTCACAATGACTGACAATCTATCCACTATTGATACTAAAGTATTGTATACGGCTTTTGCATTCTTCCAGAAATCATATACTTCATTCAGGTAAACTATTTCATAGACCTGAAAGAAGTTCTTCCATCCAGCTGCATCAATCTATGGTTCAATGTCCATCTGGTTCTTCTACAAGGAATCGAAATCAACATTTCTTTCATAAATCATTGATTGCTCCATTTTTATCTGTAGTCAACAAAAACTAAATGCACAAATGTATTTCTCAAGGTGATGGTGTCACCTTCTGAAGTTGAGAGTGTGAGCAAAAAAAACTTGATATCAAAAATAGAGTAATGGAATGTTTTATTGAGAGTTTTGCAAAAGTTGATTTCAGGGTATTTCAAGAGTATTCTAGAGTAAGTGATATTCTCAAGGCTTTGAGAAGATTTCCTTCCAAAACTTTCTCATGAAAGAAATTACTGTCTGTAACTTACTCTTACTGATACCTTGAAAACTTATGAATTTTTATCTTCTTAACTAAGAAGATCATCCGGGTCATGACATGTCAAACAATTGGTCACTCAACACTACCATATTCAGGTTTCGTCTGATTTCTTTAAACCTTTCTTCACTCAACGACTTAGTGAAGAGATCTTCCCATTGATAATTTGTCTTAGCAAACTATAGACTTACGATCTTCCTCTGTACGTAGTCTCGTAGGAAATGATGTCTAACTTCAATATGCTTTGCCCTTGAGTGTTGTATTGGATTCTTCGATAGGTTAATAGCACTTGTGTTGTCATAGAAGATTGGGATTTGTTCTTCTTGTATTGAATAATCTTTTAACTGGTACTTGATCCATAACGTCTGTGAGCAACAACTTGCAACTGACATATATTCAGCTTCTGTAGTGGATAGAGCAATTGAGCTTTGCCTCTTACTTGACTAGGAAACTAAGTTGTGGCCAAGAAAGTGACATCCTGCACTCGTAATCTTTCTATCAATCTTGTCTACAGCGTAATCAACATCACAATAGCCAATTATCCTTAAATCTTTACCTTTCTTATACATTAAGCAAAGATTAGTAGAACCTGATAGATATCTCAAATTTCTTTGACAACAATATAGTGAAATTCTCTAGCATCTGCTTGAAATTTTGCACACAAACAAACATTAAAAAAGATATCAGGTCTGCTTGCTGTAAGGTAAAGTAAAGAACCAATGATTCCTCTAAAAAGGGTTACATCAACTGTAACATCCGAGCTCTCAGGGCCCGCGATGCTAGGAACTGTGGTATCCCTGGAACTCTGGCCCAAGCGATACCTGGATCCGAGGAACTTTGGCCCAAGCGATCCAGCTACAGTACCCACTGCCAGTACAGTACAATACAGTATCAGATATTGCGGGCCCAATTGGTTCAATGGTAAGAGGCGTGTGCTTAAAGCACAACAAAACCCTGAGGTCTTGGGTTCGAGTCTTGGTGAC
>JANZLC010024328.1:0-10118 GCA_026413385.1 Erythroxylum gracilipes
TATATGCTCTCTGTGAGATCGACCTAGATGCATCATTGTTGTAATTGTAGATCTAATTTATTTTGCGTAGCATTACAACATGCTACGTTAATTTTGGCACTGTTATCGAGGAGTGCTATGTTTTAGTTTTCATTCTTGATTTTAATTGGTGTTTTGTACATATTTGTTTCTAATTGGTCTCTTTTCAGTTATTTCTTGATATTTTCACTTTTTGTTTAGTGTTTGTATGTTAAGAAAAAAATTAAATTATATGGACGGAAGTAATTCCTTCTACAACTCTTATTCATAATACTATGTCATATTGGAATGATCATACTAACTTTAGTTATGGATGGGATAATCAACAGAATTACGTCCATTATAATTTGCAGGATGCACAACAATTCTTGTATAGACCAAAAGCTTCTTATTACGACTCAGGTATATCTTTGGACGACTATATTAAGACCTTTAATGCTAACAATCTTCAGTTTCAACAGGGTATGTAGCAGCTTTAAGAGGGTATACAATAAATTCGATAGAATACCCTACAATTCCAATAAAATGAAAGGCAATTTTGTTCTAGTCTCCCAAATTTGGAGAGCCAACAAAACTCAGGTATATCTCTGAAAGATATGATTAATATTATTGCAATACACCCATACGGAACCTACAACTATCCACACACATAGCAACCAAATTCCTGTACACGCATTCAAGGTATACAATGTTATACATATACACATTACGAAACTTCCCAATTCTTAACACTATCATTTAATAGTAGTAATACATCTTTACATTTAAATGATAATCTAAACGAAAACATACAATTTTCTTTTTTATTACATGTTCAATCATCTGTAACTAAAAACACATTCCAAACATACAATTTTCTTTTTTATTACATGTGTAATCATCTATAACTAAAAACACATTCCAAAAGTACTTTTTCTTTTATCTGTTGACCTTGGTCCCTGTACATGTTTCTTGTACCTCACCCTATGACTTGGACATGCAAAGCTTAACACCCGTGCTAAGCTTGAAAACTTAGTGAGGAAACACTTAGTTTAGATGGCCACTCACAGTTGTCATATGCCAAGCACACACATTCAGAAATATCACAACTCATATACCATAAATTCACATTCATGAACCAAACATTGATATTCAAAGCTCATGTAAACAATGATAGCATACTTAAGCAAAGTACATAATGCAAGTATGCTTTAACATATTATCCATATACCAAAAATGAGCATTTATAAGCCAATTATTGATATTCAACGCTCATTGATACAAATTAACAATTAATATAATTGCACATCATTACAATTCATCATTACAATCAATACAAATGCTCATCAATACCAATTATTCATGTGTCATGCTATATTCCTTATTTAAGGCTGTTAAGTTTCTTTTTTGTGTTGTGCTTGTGCATTTTCTGTGGGTGTGGATAACGAGTGTTGTGGGTATGTGAAGATATCAAACTGTGGATACCCGAAGGTATTGAAATGTGGATACCTGAAGGTATCAAATTGTGGATACCTGAATGTATCGAACTGTGGACACCAGTGGTGTCAAACTATAGTAGCTACATTGTAACCCTATAGGCATGCATATCTATCCAACACCAAGACAATAGAGCAGACACTGTAACATTTCCTTTAACCTTTTGCCAATTTCATAATTCATATATTGACAAATCTTATGATATACATTTTAAGTCACAAAATTTGTATCTATGTTCATACATGCAAGTCATAACTTACTACCATTAGATGGGTGTCAAAATCACACTTTTATAATCATACTATACACATATGAGCAATAAATATGCAAACAAATCATTTATGTACATGTAAGTTTTCTTTAGAATGCATTATGCTCAATCTTGAATTTCAATGTTCAATCACCCAATTCACATATGGTAAGTCCTATTTCAGTTATTTCTAGTTGTTTGAAAAGATTCATAAACATTCAAAAAGGTTCGGATAAGATTCAGTAAAAATAAAAAATGAAAACAAACTCAAAATAATACAATTTGGGCTAAGCCCACGTTGGGTCTAAAAATAGGCAAACAATCAATCCAGAAGCAAATCATATGATGGACTTTACTTGTTCCTTAATATGCATATAGAAAACGTTCGAATTAGGTTTGGATGTCTTCTAGAAATTTATTACCCTATGTCTCTAGTTTACATATCACTAACAACCAGACCATTTGAATTTTCCAATCATGAGATATATACCAAATATCACAAGTTGCTCCAAAATAGGGGAAAATTAAGTCACCATTTTCGATCTCAGTTTTCCCTATCATAAAGCCAGAATTAAGTCAAAGTATCTTCTAGAGATTTCTAGTTCTATGCCTTAGTTATAATATACACTAAAATCACCCAATTTAGAGATCTTCCGGCTGAGTTATGACCCAAAACATATGACTAGTTTAACAAGCCTTAGATAGAATTCCACTTCATGATACTCTCTTGTCAATTCAATCAATTCTATGCAAGATAACACCAAAATAACACCAAAAACATCATCCAAAAAACATTCCACATCTAAATAAATCTTTTTACACATTCAAATATACACAAATACAGAAATTAACCAAGTGAAGTCCCAAAACTTAAAATTGGCAAAGTAGTTCTTCTAATGCTTTTCCTTCCCTTCCTCTTTGGCTTTGCTTGAATCACCAAGTGAAAAATTATGGGATGAAGAAAGTGAAATAAAGAGGAGAAAAATATAAAGTTAAGATATCAAAGTGTCATCCATCTCCTCTTTCGATATGCCTTTTCATTAATTTTCTAGTCTTAGTCACATGTTTCAATCCTATTGGACCATATTTCACAATCTTATTAGACCATGTGTTACAATCCCATTGGACCACGTGTTAGAATTATATTGGACCATGTGTTAAAATTATATTGGAATATGTGTTACAATTCTATTAAACTATGTGTTACAATTCTATTGGACACACATGCTTTAATCTTATTGGTCCATGAATTGACTTTAGGAAAATTGCATATTAGTCCTTCTTCTTTCTTTAATTACCAAATTATCCTATAATCTTATCAATTTATTTCATTCCTCTACGTCTTAAGTTTCTAATGGAATAAATTTCATGCAATTTGGTTAATTATATCGGGATTTGTACCTCAAAAACTATAGGTTGTTCAAAAATAAGGACAGTAGTCAAAACTAAACTTCAAAACAGAATTTAAAACTTTTAGAGGCAGAATTAGATTTTGGTTCCTTCATGTAAGTTTTAGACATATGTCTCTAATTTAATCTCCAATTAAAATTATCCAATGTAGAGGTATATAAGCCAAGATATGGAAAAATTATAGAAATCTAATCAGTGGAACCTATCCATTCAACGAGGTACACGTCCCAAATCAACTAACTTTAGTCTTATCATACAAGAGCAACACAAAAATACATCCAATTTAACCAAAAACATCTCATTTACTTATGGAATACTTCTTTTATCAATTTTCCTCACATCAATTTCATAAATCCAAGCAAACATATCAAAAATTTCCATACATATTTCACGTTTAAGTATGTATACCATGCTAAAGCAAACAAATTATCTATTTACCCTTTTCTTTTACATTAAGTACCATTATATCTCTTACTATACTTAGCTGCACTTAATTCATTATGTTCCCTTCTTAATACACCCTAGACATGCTATAATACTTCCAGGGTATATTTTGGGGCCTTACAATTATGGCTACTAACAATATTCAATTTCAAAAAAGTATGCAGTAGCAACTTCAATAGAATATACAACAATTTCAGTAGGAGATGAAATCAAGCATATAGAACATAAAATGCCAAATGGGTCAAATAGTGGAAACTCTCTATCACCTAGAATCACAAAGTGAAGAGATACAACTATCTCAAGTCGAGGTATACCTAGTTGAAATTATTGCAGAAACCTTATAGAGTGATGAGGAGCTTAAGATGACAACTCAAGGAATTGCTTGTGAAGTCAAAGAAGTTGAAGAGGAGCTTAAAGCGGAGAAGACATATCATTTAGCTCGGAGGTAAGTACTGAGTCTATGATTATTATTAATACTAACCCTTCACCTTTACTTGGAATGTTAAAGAAATTGAGCAAGGAGAAGAAAGGTGAAGAGATATTCCAATAGTGTATGGACTCAATAGAGATTGGAAATTTGGAGATAGGGAAGCCAATAAAGGTGAATGATGATCAATATAGACCATATCCTGGTCAACCTTATGTAGAGATAGCTCAAACTATTATACCTAAAGATCATAATGTCCTCACGTTAGGAAAGTAAGGAATCGAGCTAACGACATTAAACAAAGGAGCTTCTTAGGAGGCAACCTAAGGAATGTTAATTTCTTTTCTTTAAATTTTCACATTTATTTCCTTTATGCATATATGTTTTTAGTTTTTTAAGTTTTCAACAAAATGAGAGAAAGAAAGAAAAAGTAGAATAAACATTTTCTTTTTTTCTATTGCTTCTAGGATTATATGGTCATGATTAGAGAATAAATTGACTAGAAAAATCCATGGCAACTTTAGTGTATATTTTTTCTCTTTTGATTGGTCGATGTGCATTATCTTTAGAAGAGTAGTGACTAGTGGTAAACAAAAAGCAAGTGAGATTTTGAGCCTTTATAAACTAACACATCTATAACAGTGTAACACCCCGTGTTAGGGGTTAGAAAATTAAGGAATTCCAGTACATCGTTTGCTTTGCATAATTGAGTATTTGTTAATATGTGCATATGAATTTTGACATATACAAATAATTGTACATATATTCATGACATTTTACCAGGTATAAGTGATTTTTAATGTGATTAAAGTGTGGATTTTGGATTAATTGTGTTACAAAATTTATTTGGTGGTAAAAATTTATTTGGAGACTATTATTAATATTTAGGAATTTTAGAAAATTTTCTGAAAATTTAGAGGTATTTTAGATTAAGAAAAATGGACAAATGACATAATGACATGTAACACTTATAAGAGGATGACAAGTGGCCCACATGCAAGGAGGCCATGTGTCTATGAGTTATTAAAGCATGATATTGCAAATTGAGTAAACTCTCGTTGTTTCCTCTTCGGTATAGCTTTGTCTTCACCGAGCTTTAGTCTTCTTTCTCATGCTGTGATTTTCTGAAAACAAGGTAAGTAAACTTATAAGTTTTTGAGTTCCATAGTTGATTTTTGGTGACGTTTTGCATGCTGAAAAACTAGCTGAAGATGAGTATATGTTTGAGTTGATGTTTATTTGCTTGAGAGAATGAGAAAATCTAGAATTTTTGAGCTGGAATTTCATTGAATCAGGTAAGTTTATCATGAATACATTGATGATGTTTTAATATTTTGTGTATAGGTTCATGCATGAGTGATATGGGAAGAAATAAATTCAGTTGTGAGAATGAAGAAGTACAAAAATGTAGAGAAAATTGCAGAAAATGGGGAACATGCATGAGAGATGTCGGTTTTTGATGTTTAAGTTTGAACCTTAGATTTTTTAGTTGTTTTGTGTTGTTGAGTTGAAAGGGGAGTAGTATAGATGATGTTTGCATGCTTGTGGATGGATGCATGCGTAAGTTGCTATAGGTTTTGGTTTTTGGGTTGTTAATGTTCATGAGAACAAAATTTACAATAGAGAGAGAGTTGAAGATGGTAAAATACGTGTATGATTTAGTTTTGGTGTTTTGAATATAAACTTGAATTTGAGTTGTTTTGGGACTAAGTTGAGTTGATATGGAAGTGAATAAGAGGGATAAATGTAAGGGTATAAGTTTGTGATGAGTAATTTTTGAAGAGAGGAAGAAGATGGAGGAGTGTTTCTGCAAAAATATGGAGAATTACGTGCAAAAATCATGATTCTACAGTAGAAGGTGGTAGTGCAAAAATCAAACTTTCTAATATTGAATAGTTCTGACTCTTTTTGTTATAACTTGGTCATCCGACCTCCAAATGACTTAAAAATTAGACCAATGGACTCCTAATATATTTTTCTTTCTTCCTATAAAAATTTAGAGCGATCTGAATTGATTAGAAAAAGATTGATTAACTCAAAGTGAGGATTTGTGTAGAAATGTTATGAACTAGAGTATTTTTAAGAACATGCTTTGATATTTTAATTATAGCTTGATATGTAGATTTTTAAATGGATTGATTCTTAATTTAGATTAAACTAGAGACATATATATACAACTTTCTTGAAGAAGTCTAATTTTAATTTTGTCTCTAAGATTTTCAAAATTGGCATGAAATTATGTCTTGGCTTAGGCTGTAGCACTACTAGGAATAGAAATCATGTCCTGTGGTTATTGAATAAACGGTATTGATGTAGGCTGAATTAGGCTGAGATATCTTCACCAGTTGTAGCTTATTCTCTTAGCTTTAAATTGGTATAAAGTTTGTAATTTTTAGATATTAGAATTAAGAGTTATGAGGTGTACAAATTGGAACCATGATCATGCATTAGCCAAAATTTCAAATGTACATAGTCTGTGGTATTTTAAGCATAACTCATTGAATACTAAACCAAATTGGATGAACTTGGTATCATTAGAAACTTAGGACACAGAGGAACAATTTTCTAGAAGAAAGTGTTATAGAAATACATCATTCTCTTGATCTTATTTATTATACAAAGTTGACCCGAATGAGGTGCTTCAAGCAAAAGCTGGAATAGTTATTGAATGTATGAATTTTGAAACTTTTGAAGTATAATTGATGTTTACATCAGTTTAGTAAGAACATATACCCAAGCATTTTCATAAACATGCATCATACATATTCAGTATATATAAATGAATTTTTAATCATGCACAGTAGTGATTTGTATATGTGTTAAATGTTATAGAGGAACGCATAGAGCAACCCCTTCTAGATATTGCCGGGACTTCAAGGTAATAAACAATAAGGGAGCTTTTGGTGAGTATTCTTAAATGGTCATACCTTACTTTATTCTGCTTATTGAAATTGATTTATACTGATTATGTTCTGAATTCTGGACAATGACTTTCTGAGGCATTTGATGTATGATTATATCATTGGAAGTGCTACTTGTATGTGAATATGATTAACTACTTGCTTTGCACATAAAATGTCTGAAATGACGTTGTTTTGCTTTAAAACTATTGAGTCCTAGTTGTGGGTAAATAGGCATGCCTAGAAGGGTCTGCAGCTGCTTCTGTGACACTTCGGTGTCTTCTGTTAATGACACTTTGGTGTCGAGACTTTGGTCTCTTCTGTGACACTTCGGTGTCGAGACTTCGGTCTCTTTTGTGACACTTTGGTGTCGAGACTTCGGTTTCTTCTTTATAAGTCCTATTACTCACTTCTGTAAATGGATTTAGTAGTCATCTTATTTTGTACTCTGATATTTGTTTGATTTTAACATAAACTAAATTATGTTTTGATTCTGAAGGGCTTATGCTCTCTTGTGTTATGCAGTTCTGTTATTTATAAAAATCTGTTCTGAAATGCATTATGTCCGACTTACTGTTAAAGAAATCTTTGAATGTATGTTGATGCTTTTACATGATTCAATGTGACAAGTTGTCAGTTTATGTATAGATTAGTTATTACTCACTAAACTATATGCTTAGCACGGTAGATTTGCCCCATGTAGGTTCAGAGAGAAGGACTTAAGGAATGAGACAAGTTAACCGCATTGGCCAAAGGAGTCTGAGTTTTGTATTGCTCAAAAATGTATTTTGTTGAGTTTGTTTTGGGCTTGTACATAACTTTGGAAATTTTTTTGTAGGTTTGTAATAACCTTAATTCATACTGGTTTATGAAATTATGATATATATTGTATGTTTATTTGAGATTCTGAAAAAGCATGTGTGAAATGTTTCTTATGTTTTGGAAATGTTTATTTTTTGAATGCCATGCTTTCACAAAATGTTTGGTTTGTTTGTATTGTCTTGTGTGGCATCCATATATCCTCCCAGGGGGGTATTAGGGTGCTACAAACAGTCTCATTGTCTTTTTTGTATGTGTGACCTTCATTACATGTACATCCTGACTTTTCCTTGAATTTCTATTTGACACCACATTGTTGTCATATGCATTAACATAAAAATGATTAGGCATTCTTTGTTTTTCCGAACTACATTAGCCAAATAGCCTACCCATTATATGATTTTCCTTTTAATAAACCCCTTTGAGCTTTATTAACATTTCTTTTTGTATTAACCACATTACATGTTTTAAACGTAACCGAATATGTTATCCAAGCCATAAAGCTAGTGGAGCATTTGTGATTGTTGAGTTTGTGGATGTACAAAATTCTAAGTGTGGGGGTACACTTATGTGTGAGATGGTTATAATTGTTGGGATGCCAATTTATGTCTTATCATTGAAATTCCCATGTTGATGTGGTTTCGTTCAATATTTATATAAAAAAAGAAAATAAAAGACAAAAGAAAAAGAAAAAAAAGCAAAAAGCAAAAAGCAAAAAGCAAAAAGAAATATATATACATATGTTTAAAGAAAAGCCATCAAGGAGGAAATGCATATGTGTTGCAAAATTATTTATGAGTAATCTTTCATTCTAAAGTTGAATTGAATGGGTTACTTGAGTATGTTGGATATGAGATGGATGTTGCTTTTAATGGTCACTCCCTATAGTTACAAAGTCTTGTTTATGATCAACTTTCTTGAGAGCTTAAATTTGAGCTAAGAAACATGGTCTTTGCAATCATCATAGTTGATGTACACAATTGTGAGTGAATGTTGGTTTTTGCACTTGATGGTATATTGAGTGTTTTTCTTGTTTCACTAGCTTTAATGGCTTTTGCACTACACTATCTAAATATATCTCATCTTAACCTTTTCCCACATTACAAACTTGAAAAGTCTTTTTATTTATGATTATGCATGTGAACCTTAATGGTGTAGAAATGAAATGATTAGCAAGTCTAACTTTAGATTACTCAGTTTCTAAAGGTGACGAATATTGATTGATCATGAGTAAAAATATTAAATGTTAAGTTCTTGCTATGGTTTTTGAAAGTTATTCGTCTTTGCTTATGGCTATCTATTTATAGGAATATGGGAAATGAGTAAATGTTTTTGGGCCATCTTTTCAGTGTTCATACTCTATAGTCTTCATGGAGCAAGAATAAGAAGAAGATTACAAGAAGAAGAGACAAGATATAACATGAAAGTGAAGAACAAAAGAATAGAAACCCTTAGTGGCTCACAGCCAACTAGTGACATTGCACAGTCGTAAGCATGTGTCACGGTCGTACAATGTACGACATGGGCGTGAGAGTGATGTGTGATGCGTGTGAGTCATGGGGGTGAGGCTAAGCCAGCTCACCAAAACCCTAGCTTTTTTAATATAAAAGTTGATGGTGGGTAAGGACACATATATGAAATGTTTTAGTTTTCGTTTGGGAAAAGAGTGAAGGTTCGTGAGAAGATAAGGAGAAAGGGCAAAGCTCCATCCATTTGGAGACCCATAAAGTGCTAGCATCCCGATGTCAGTTTGAATGTGATATCGACGCCGATAACCTGGTTAAGCATTTCTTCTTAGTATTTGTTGTTTCTTTCTCTCTTCAGGAATTGATTGTATTATCCTATGCATATAGATTTGGGTCTTGTGTATAAATGATCGTATTCTTGTTATCGTTTGATTGTTTGTGTATAAACCTATAGCTATAATTTCAATATAATCTGTAATTGTGATATTTGAGATTCATTTGTATCGACTAATGTTCATTAGAGATAACATAACCTAGGTTAAATGAACCAAGCATATGTTGTTGTGGCTTAGATTGGTTTGTTTTTCTAATTCGTAATACGACTGTCTAATTCAATCTAGAAATTGTATCCTAGGTTATTTAGTGACTAGGTTTAATTAACGAACGTCTCTTAATTAAACATGACCTAAGGAAAAATCGGGGTTAATAGAGCTTGTTGTTAATCTATGACCAATATTTCAAAGAGAGGTAAAAGAACAACAAATTAATGAAATATGTTTAATTGGTGTAGGCCAAGATTCAACCAAAGAACTAGATTTCTAATGAATTCATAACTTTTATCATTTTTGCATGTTTTCTTTAATTTGTTTTCATTATTTTAGTAACATTTTATTTTGTTATCCCCCCCC
>JANZLC010024329.1:0-10113 GCA_026413385.1 Erythroxylum gracilipes
GCGTGAAGAAAAAAATTGTAAGAATCTTTTGTTATTTGCCGACTGAATACAGTTTTGCATGTTTCAATATCTTATTCGCATGAGATCTATTATTTTGCTAGCGATGTTGGTAGGTAAACGTTGGCTTTTCAATTCATCTACACAGAGTTACGTCATGCAGATTGTTAGACCCTGTTTCCAGAGCCCAACTCAGATGTCTTGACACGTGAGCCTATAATATCGCAACATGTGTTGAGCCCCATTTTCGAAACTTGATCTTATTCTGTGCCCAACTTCCATCCAGAATTTGAAAATCTTAAAGAATGAACTAAGACTCGATTTCTTCATAAAATTTGTAGCTCTATATCTCTAGTTTATTTAGAAACCATCTCCTTTGGAGCTCTACAGATCAAGATATCATCAAAAACCCGAAGTATGTTCAGTAAAACAAAAATATCCAATTCATACTCTTCCAACCAATACCCTTACTTTGATTCAATCAAACTTTTTCAAATCAATACTAGAAGCTACCAATTTTTATGGAGAGGTATAGGAATGTGTTAGGAAGCTATTGGTTCAAAAATCACATCATTTAGAGTTCAGAAGGATAAGTTATGACCAAAAGAATCCAACATGATTATATCCGCAATCATATTGTACCTTTCTTGGGACAATTGACATAACTATCACTAGAGATGTTGGATCAAGATCTTCTTAGGCTGGTTTTAAAGAGGACATCGAGATCTACAACTTTTATGAGACCTTGAAGAGAGATTTTTCCATATAAAGGGTCAAAATCTTGAATTTCCAAAGGGTAGATGGGTTAGACGAAAGAAGTCAGTCTAAAATGAATCAGACGAAGTTTTGGTCAAAGATGCATTAGACGAATGGTCAAAGAAGCATCAGACGAATGGTCAAAGAAGTATTAGACGAAGGGTTGGTCAAAGATGCATCAGACGAATGGTCAAAGAAGCATTAGATGAAGGGTTGGTCAAAGATGCATCAGATGAAGAGATGTTTGGCCCAATTTCAAGCTCTTATCTTCCTCTTTCTTTTCCTCTTCTTGAACAACCTCAAAATCTCTCTAGAAGGCTTAGAAAAGATGAAACCCTAACTCAAACTCTCTTCTTTTCTCCCAAACCACCGAAACTCTCTTCCTCTCATCTTTGGTTTCGTATTTTCTCTTCTTCCTTCACTATTTTCGTTTTTACTTCCTTCTCAAGAGTAAGACAACTCTTCTTTTTCCCATTCTACCCTTAATGAGTGTCAAAAATCCATTTTGCCCTTCATTTATGCCTTATGGTTTTTAATGCTTAAATGGCCTACCAAAAATGCCCTTGCACATTCTTACCACTTTTAATCCATTAAATACCATACTATACTCTAACTTAATTTTAACTTCTCCTTATGCTTGCAAAATCATGGACTAAATTCTAAGAAAATGAAATAAAGTAAAATGAATAAATAAATAAATAAAGAAAAATTTTGGGGTCCAACATTTCTCCCCCTTAAAGAATTTCGTCATTGAAATTCTTACATGAATCATTAAAGAGGTATGGATACTTCTCCTACATTGCTTCCAAAGGTTCCTATGTGGCCTCTTCTACAGAATGGTTCCTCCATAGAACTTTGACTAGATAAACGGTCTTGTTCCTGAGGACCTTTTCCTTGGTGTCCAAAATCTCCACTAGAATCTCCTCATAACTCAGATCATCTCTCAATTGAACCTCAGCAGTCTGAATGATGTGGGATGGATCCAATCTATACCTCCTCAACATGGACACATGAAAGATGTCATATACCTGTTCTGGTGGTAGCGCGAACCTATAGGCTAGCGGTCCGATCCTCTCTAAAATCTCATAGGGACCCACATATCTCGGACTCAACTTGCCCTTCTTGCCAAACTTCATAACTCCTTTTCAAGGAGACGTCTTAAGAAATACTTTGTCACCGACTTCATACCCCATCTCCTTCTGGTGTGTATCAATGTAGCTCTTCATTCTATCCTGAGCTGGCTTAAGTCGTTTCTTAATCAAATTAACCTTGTCCATTGTCATCTGCAATAATTCTGGTCCCATCAGTTTCCTTTCTCGTTCTTCATCCTAGCATATCGGAGTTCTACATCTCCTTCCATACAGTTCTTCATAAGGAGCCATCTAAATGTTCGAATGGTACGAATTATTATAAACAAATTCTACCAATGGCAAATGTTCATCCCAAGCTCCTTTGAAGTCCATCACACATGCCCTAAGCATTCCCTCAAGGGTCCGAATGGTCCTCTCAGACTGACCATCCGTCTGGGGATGAAAAGTCGTGCTAAAATTTAACTTGGTCCTGAGAGCCTCTTGCAAGCTTCCTCAAAATCTCGATATAAATCGAGGATCCCTATCGGAGACTATAGAATCTGAAATTTCATGTAATCTTACTATCTCATCAATATACTTCTTTGCTAGCACATGCAGAGAATCAGTCTATTTAATTGCCAGAAAATGGGCTGATTTTGTCAACCAATCAATAATGACCCATATGACATCATGCTTCCTACTAGTCTTAGGCAAACCCATTAGAAAATCCATAGTCACTCGTTGCCACTTCCACTAAGGAATGGACAATGGCCAGAAAGTGCCTGGTGTTCAACCTTGACTTACTAACACACTAGACACTTGCTCACATACTCTGCTATATCTCTCTTCATGCCTTTCCACCAGAAATACTCTTTCAAATCTCTATACATCCAGATGCTACCTAGGTGCATAGCATAAGGTGCATTTTTTGCCTCATCTAGTATTTCATCTTTAACTTCCTTGACATTAGGGATACAAAGTCTGTTTCCGACAACCATAAGTCCATCATGCCTCACTACCACTTCAGATTTCTTTCCATTCTGAATTTCTTCTCGAAGCTTACTCAATTCTCGAAGCTTACTCAATTCTCACTCTAAAATTTGCAATCACATAGTCTGGTTCCTCCTGTTTCAAACTTATTCTAAGCTTCACCATTTCTTCCAATAACAACAAATACATTGTTTGAACATGAGCTATAGAGGATTTCCTGCTCAAGGCATCCGCCACTACATTTGCCTTTCTCGGATGATACTCAATTAACAAATCATAATCCTTAATTAGCTCCAACCACCTCCTCTGTCTCAAATTCAACTCTTTCTGGCTCAGAAGATACTTGAGACTTTTATGATCAGTAAAAATCTTCGTCTGCACCCCATACAAATAGTGTCTCCAAATCTTTAGGCCAAAAATTACAGCTGCCAATTCCAGATCATGGGTTGGGTAATTCAGTTCATAAGGCTTTAGCTGCCGTAAGGCATAAGCTATTACCTTGTCTCCTTTCATCAATACACAACCCAAACCCTGCCTTGAAGCATCACTTTATACTGTATAACCCTCCTCTTCTGTGGGCAAAGTCAGAATTGGAGCACTTGTCAATCTGTGCTTAAGCTCCTCAAAGCTCTTCTGGCATTCATTACTCCAGATAAACTTCTGATTCTTCCTCAATAACTTGGTCATCAGAGCAACTATCATCGAGAACCCTTCAAAAAATCTCCTATAATAGCCTGCCAGACCCAGAAAAATTCTCACTTCTGTCACTGTCTTCGGCGTATTCCAATTCACCACTGCTTCAATTTTCCTTGCATCAATATGTACCCCATCTGTAAAAATCACATGTCCAAGGAAAATCACTTCGTGAAGCCAAAATTCACATTTGCTGAATTTGGGATAAAGCTCCTTCTCCCTTAATGTCTGAGCACTATCCTGAGATGTTCCTCAAGTTCCCCTTCGCTCTTGGAATAAACCAGAATGTCATCGATAAACACTATGACAAACTGATCCAAAAACTCCTTGAATACCCTATTCATAAGATCCATAAATGCAGCCGGAGCATTGGTCAATCCGAAGGGCATGACCAGAAACTCATAATGCCCTTAACATGTCCTGAAGGCTGTCTTGCTTACATCAGACTCCTTAATTCTGAGCTGATGATAACCTGACCTGAGATCAATCTTGGAAAAGACCCTTGCTCCCTGCAACTAGTCAAACAGATCATCAATCCGAGGCAGAGGATACTTGTTCTTAATAGTCACCTTATTGAGTCTCCGATAATCGATACATATACGCCATGTCCCATCCTTCTTCCTAACAAACAGAACCGGCGCTCCCCAGGGTGACGAACTTGACCGTACATACCCCTTCTCTAACAGTTCCTCTAACTGTTCCTTGAGCTCCTTCAGTTTAGCTGGAGCCGTTCTATACGGTGGTATAGAAATGGGTGCGATTCCAGGAATCAAGTTAATGGCAAACTCGATTTCCCTCACCGGCGGCATACCAAGTAAGTCCTCTAGGAACACATCTAGAAACTCCCTCACAATTGGAAAATCATCTAACCTCCCTTCATTCACCTCGGTGTCCACAACATGCACCAAGAAGGCTTTGCACCCCTTTCCCATCATTCTGTCAGCTAGCAAGGCTGAAATAATTCTTGGCGATGGTATTCTTCTATCTCCTCGAAAAGTCACTTTCTCCCCATTTCCCAAATCAAATTCTACCACCTTGAGGCTACAATCCAACTTCTCATGATACTTCTCCATAGTATCCATTCCCAATATCACATCTAAACCCTTCAACTCGAGAGGCAATAAGTTGACTACCAAACTAGCACCTCAATAATCAGTTTACAATCTCTATATATACTTGACTTATTATCACCTTTCTTCCTAAAGGAGTACTTACAATCAACGGACTATCCAATGGCACCAATTTAACATCATGCAAAATCATGCTAGCAGAAACATATGAATGGGTAGAGGCAGAATCAATCAAGACATATACTACATAATTGAATAAGTGAGCCATACCCGTGACCACTTTCGGTGCGGCTACAGCTTCCTCCCTTGTCATGACAAATACCCTTGCCTGAGCCTGAGCCTAACCCTGGATCGACCCTCCTAGCAGCTCCAGAACTGCCCATCCCAGTGACTGGTCTGGTCCCCACTGTTTCTGCTTTCCTTGGGCTTATGACTGCGACCTCTCTCGTCTTGTGACTTAGGGATAGTCCTTGATCATGTGTCCATTCTCTCCGCATCGAAAACATGCTCCAAGTAACTTGAAACACTCTCTCCTGTGCATATTCCCACAATGCTCACATTGGGGGTTCATGTTCCTGCTCTTCTCTACCCTGCTATTGCCTCCTATTGTTGAGGCTTGAACTGACACTGCCCTTGCTTGCTTGCTCTTGGCAGGGACACTACTCCCCACCTCACTCTGTGTATGAAAACTCTTCATACCTCTTTCAGCCATTAGAGCCCTCATCTCCTTCTTCGAAGACTACTCTCGGTTCTTCCTCTTCTTGTTGGCTTCATATCTTATGTTCTCCAGTTTCTCAGCCTGGAGTGTAGCATCTACTAGCTGCTGGTAGTCACAGAAATTGTGGATCAGCACCTTCTCCTTGATCCCTAGATGAAGACCACCCTCATTTGCCACAATATTGACCACATATTGTGACAACTGGGTGAACTTCAGCTCGTACTCACTCACACTCATCTCCCTATGTGTGAGATTCAGAAATTCTCTAGCCTTCTTTTGGATATAGACCCTCGAGAAGTACTTCCTTCGGAAAGCTTCCAGAAAGTCCCTCCATGTTAGCACTGGAGGCACAACTTGACTGTAGGGCACTGATTCCCACCAATGAAGTGCATGCCCTTGCAGCAAGCTAACTACATAATCCAGATTCTCTTCATCATAACACTTCATCTACTTTAGGACTTTCTCGGTACTCTTCAGCCATGCTTCTGCTTCTTCAGGATTAGTGATTCCGTTGAAGTCCACAGCTCCATACTTGCGGAGCTTATCATACTGCCCACTCCTCTCCACTGGAGCTGGCACCGGCACTTGTGACCCTTGACCCATGGTATAAGTGAAAGCTTGGGCAAAAGCTTGAAAGAATTGGGGATCCATTTGAGGCATCGGAGGAGGCGGTGGACGCACCTCATGTTGCACACTAGGTGCCTCAGAATCTGGAATAGAATGTGTCCCCGCATCTTGTGGGACATACGATTTATCCGTACTCCCTTGGCGAAAGCCAGATCGAGTCAGAGCTCCTCGAGTTCTTTTTCGAGGCGGCATTTCACTCCTTCAATTTAAAACCATTGAAAATCTTTAATTCATGCAAAACAGTTTCAAATTATGTAAAACAATTCAAAACAATGCAAGTTGTTCATTTAAAACAATGCATGTGGTTCATGTAAAATAAAGCATGCTCACTTTATACTTGAAAACTACCCACCTAGTTGCCTAGGAGATCACTAAACCTAGTCTCTCTGATACCACAACTGTTGGACCCCGTTTTTGGAGCCCAACATCTCCGAAGTTATAAACTTTGAACTTCTTTTCCTGAAGGGTCATTAGCCAGCTGTCACAAGAGTGGTATGCCCACAAAGTCAAATATCAAAATCACAGCTTGACCTCTTCAAAGAAATTGTATCTCTAAGCCTCTAGTATTTTTAAAGCAAGAATCATCTCAATCGGAGCTCTATAGATCGAGATATGCTTAAAAAGCTAAAGGGTGTTCAAACCCTAAACACGCTCTCCCAACAGTCCTCTCACTTATTCTAATGATAACTTTCACATAACAACTCCAAAAGTTACCATTTTTCATAGAACGATAGATACATGACTTAGGAATCCATTTCCTCAAGAATCACCTCATTTGGAGGTCATATGAGGGAGTTATGCCCAAAAGCATAGAACATGTTTATACCCTCAATTGATTTGTACCTATCTTGGAGAGATCGCCATAACTTTCAATCCAGATGTTGGATTGAGTTTATTTTTAGACCATTTGAAATAAGACTTCTATATCTACAACTTTTATGAAGACCATAAAGTGAGATTGTCCCTCTAAAAGTGTCAAAAATCACCATTTCCTTAAGCTGTCCCGCGAATGCTATTAAACGGACATATATCGGGTTAAAGGGCCAAAATTGGCCAAAGAAGGTCCGTTTAACAGACATCCATGTCTGTTAAATAGACATTGTTGAGGCTGGGGGTGTTTTTACACCCGAGAAGGTCCGTTTAATGGACATTATGTCCGTTAAATGGACATTGGGGTTCCCCAAACTCCTCCAATGCCTCTCCAATGCTTCCAACATCCATTCTAACACCATATACAGTCACAAACTTCCCAAATTCACTTATTCTAATGCCAAAACACTTCATAACAACTCAAACACCAAATTTATCTCACAAAATTCTCAATTCCCAACTCATTTGGTTCATCAACACCACAATTTCCTATCATTCACCAAAGCTATCACATACACAACTCCTATATAGCATCCTAACTTGTAACACTCATATCTCTCCATTTCGATATCCAAAAACTACAAACTTTATATCGTTGGAAAGATAGAAAGGTCTTTTACAACTTCAAGAACACAATTTTCATCAATTCTACCTAGATAATTCCAGAATTTCCCTTGCATTCAGAACACAATCCTATCCTTACGAAAATTGAAAATAGCAATGTAAAAACTTTGAAAGCCATAAATAAACATAATGTATAGGTATTTCATTGCCATCAAAAGAAGAGTTTACAACGCTTTAGCGGGCATTTCAAGCCACTTACATCATAGTCCAAAAATAGAAATTCTACAAAAACTAGAATCGCTCAAAATGCGACTAAAACATTGTTTTACAAAAGTTAACTTGAAATACAAAATAAGCCAATTCTGGAGTAATGCCTTTATGCTCAATCACTCGATCTCGTGCTCCTCACCTGGAGATGGGACGGAATGGGAGGGGGTAAGCTTAACGCTCGTGGGTAACAGTTTTATAAACGGTAATATGAAAAAACCATTTGAAACTTTCATGATTAAAGTAAAACCTCATTTGAAGTCCATAAATCATTCAATTCTCAAAATTGTCAATCCAATTTACAATTCATATAAGTCATACATCCATCAACTTGCCAGTATAATCACAACCAATCAAACACATCAAAAACAATTAAACACATCAAAATGGTTCGGGTGGATCCGTAACAGAACGTACTACACATTTCCCATAAGGGTCCTGTATAGTCGTGAACAGAACGTATTATCGCAATTCCACCAAGTGGTCTTGCATAGCCATGAACTTATAGAAGTCTGCGAGGGAGCTCCATGCCATTAGCGGGAAGGCGGGAGAAGTCTTTAGACAAGTACACTTGACTGACAGAACAAACCACCACAAACCCACATAACATGTAATTCATGAACTTGAAACATGTTGCCTATATGACACATTTTGAAAACTTGATTTCATAAGCATGACATGTGTCATACGTATTTCTAAAATCATTTCACAATTCATCAACCAACAACTCATACCAATCATATAACCATTTCTCAAATCATCTAAAAGCCACAAATACAACCATTATAGAGCAATTTGAAATCATTCCCATATCACTCAAAGTTCATTCACAAAGCTCATATATATATATAAAAACATGTAGCACCTTCTCAAGCACATAAAGATCAATAATTGCACTTTTATGAGGTAGTTGGAAAATCAACTAATTACATTTGTTGAAGAATATTTAATAGCTTATTAACTCACTTATAAAAATGTCACCCACCTTGATTTCCTTGCTTGAAAGCTTGGTCAAGGATGTGACTCCTCTTCTAGCTCCTCTTGCCTCCCTTCACAATAACAAAATCCCCCAAATCAAAAGGAATCCAAATTGAAAAACTCAAAGAATCCAATGCATGAAATTGATCCTAGAATACCTAAACCCATACTTTTCCTAAGCTCTTGAACCAAAAACTCTCCAAAAATCCAAAACATTAAAAATCACTTACCTTGAATCTTCACCCAACAAGGCTCTAATGGAAGCTTGAACCTTCCTCTTTCTTTTTCCTTCTTGAATTAACCCCAAAAACTCTCTTAAACACCAAGAAAATGGAAACCCTAACTTTTTATTCTTTTTCTCCTTCCCTCTCTCTTCCTACGACTCTCTCCCTCTTCTCTCCTTTCAGTTTTCGTTTTCCCCCTCTTCCTATGTAAGGCAAGCCTTATTTTTTTTCCTTTTATATCATTAATGCTTGCACAAAGTCTATTTTTCCCTTACTTATAAGCATTGCAACTTAAAAGCTTAAGTGATCTTCCCATACTACCTCTTAGGTAACTTATCAGTTTAACTTTAATTCAATTAACTCATGTCACCTAACCTCATTCACATTAACTTGTCAATTAGCCCAAACATACATTAATCTAATAAGACCTCAAAAAATAATCTAATCATGCTTAATCAAATAAAAAAAAATCAGGGGCCAACATCCTCCCCTTGAGGCATCTGCCTAATGAGTGCTTCCACTCGGTTGACATGCTCTGTCAAATTGCTGCCTTTCTTTATATCAAAATTTAGCTCCGATACAAGTTGCTACAATGGTTTTCTTTCAAGCACCAACTTATCTGCTAGTTGTGCCAATTCTTTTACATGATAATCTCACTTAGATCCATTAAAGCAAGATTCAGCCTTTCCTTGTGACCGTTGACCAACATACCTTTTCTTGAACCCTTATGACCCTTGTAGTGTTTCACTTTCACACCCTTGCAAGAAAACTACGAGAAAACTAAATAATCATGGCAATAATAAGAACAAGAAAGAGATATAGACAAAAGCCAATGTTTATTACTTCCCTCAAAATATACAAAAGATGCTCTCTCAATCTCCCTCTCTCTGAGAAAAGAAAGGCTCAAATGAGCTAGTTATAGGCACCTTTAGATGACCAAGTTAGAATCCTATTAGAACTCGACTAACTAAGATCACATCTTATCCTATCCTATCAAATTAGTTCACACTAACCAATAGAATGACATCCCCATCCAATTAGGACTCTATCAAATAGTATTAAGTTACATCGCAATAATAAGATAAAAGATAACATCTACCTAGGAATGATCTATCCATATCTACAAAGATCTCATCTATCTTCAAATGATCCTTCCATATGATCTTTATCTCTGAGAGCTGATGTTCATCCACTGTGATCTTATTGTTGGACTTATGTAAATATAGTGCCCTGGAAAGCAAGTGTATTTACATGTAACTTTATCTTCTTCAGTTACAATTTTGTAATGA
>JANZLC010024330.1:0-10108 GCA_026413385.1 Erythroxylum gracilipes
TGAGCTACAGAGCTCCAATTAAGGTGTTTCTTGTCTCAAATTAATCAAGAGACATAGAGCTATGTTTATATGAATAATTCAAATTGAATTTACAACTTTAAGGTTTCCAATTTCGGTTTGAAATCAAAAGGAAGGAGGTCAAGCATAGTGACTGTTTCGTTTGGGCACTGCCATTGAAAAATTGTAAGCGAATTTTGGAACCTTAGAAGATTAAGGATGCATGAAAATGTCTACTAAGGGTTCAAACAAAAAAAAATGGCTAATTAGGGTTACATGGAGTAACCCTTCAAGGTAAGATGATCACGATTCATGTTTTAAGCAAGAGAGTTGGGTTCTGGGAGCGGGATCCAACATCGGATGTTGACGAAGGTTATACTATCATGCTTGTTAGTGTGGGTGTGCAAAAAGAGTTGATGTAGTGTAGGCTTCTTGCTTATAGACTTTTCTTGCATCAGAATAAAGTGTTATAAGTGAACTACAATTTACAAAAATTTCGGCAAAGTTTCCTCTATTTTTATGATATTTACCCCACGTTAAACAAAAAAAATTTCTCAATAACTAGACTATTCCTAGTAACAAACATTTATAACATTTTCATTCTCTATAATACACATATTTTCATTCTAAATTTCATACATCAAATTACATTGAAATCAAATTTTATACATCAAAGTACAAAAATCAGAATATAAGTGTAAAGTTTAGATACTTACAAGTTTCTCTGCATGCTTATAGTAATTCAAAGATCCTCCAGTGTACACGAGTAGACTCTCTCCCTCCAGTTCTCCACATCTGTTTGCAGAATTGCTTTCTGAAATGGAGATTGCCTTGGGTGTTGCCCAATATTGCTGCCAACGACTCCATATTTCTTCAGATACTTAAGTCATACACTATTCTTGTGTATCAAACTAAGAAAGTCTCTATAATGTGCATGGGCTCGCCTCTCCCATATGTTATAAATGACAACATCAAATTTTCAATCCCAAAAAAATTCTTTCTGAAAGAAATAAAAAAGAAAAATACTATAAGTACTTATAAACTACAATATTTATCTAATTAATGTATAAAATTAGATAAATAAAAAAGATTAAATAATTTATTTTTTGTACCTGAATCTCTTGATAATAAAAATCTTGTCCCCTGAGAAATATTCTTCTATATTTAACCCTGAAGTTCTATTTTCTCCTTGAACTTGGATGAGATATTTCTAGAGCACGTTCTAGACAGAACCAACCTAATATATAAGCTAATTTAGAACAATTTCAAATTAAAACTTATAATTTTATTATAAACCTATGGTGTTATCAACTATTACAAAATTTGTAGAATGTCACTCACAAATCATTGACAATTGTGATGTAAATTCTTTCATTAACTCCCTTAGCTTCAAACTGGAGGCCGCCTCCTTCATCCATAACGTTTACCCCTGATATCTTTGTCAGTATAGATTAAGATTCCAGTTTGAGAGTAGGGTTAGGTAGGCAATGTAACTGTATAGGGGCTGTAGGTGGGGAAGGTGATGCCTCATTTGGATGTGCACTATCTGGACGTGCGGCACCTAATTTTGTAGCATTTACAGAATGTGATGCTTCACTTAGATATGCACTGGCTCCTCCAAATAGTGGTAACCTGACCCTTGGTCGCAGTATTTCCTATTTTCTCTTATGTGGCATCTTTTTAACTGGAAATTCACATTTTGTTGATTATTGCATTAATAAAACAATATAAATTAAATATAACAATATATTGTCGATGCAATAATAAATTTATTCATATAATATTATATTACTTATACAAGTTAATCGTTATCATCACTTAATTGTAAATCAAAATCAAAATCAACATTATCTTCTTTTTTTGAAGAATTGGAATTAAAGTCAAGCTCCTCTTCAGATCTCTAGCCCTCTATAGATTCCTCATCCTCTCTAGATGAAATTTTAACATATTAATTGTTTGGATTGTTCAAAGGTTCATTCTCGTCATTTGTTATACATGCATTTATTTCATGCACATCTTTCTGAAATGCTTCACTTTTAATTCTCTTGTTTTCTTCTTTTCCATGTAATTCAAAAACATCTCTAGGTTTTACTTCGTAAACAGCCAGACAATTTCTTCATAAGCTGAGAAAAGGGACATAATACACCTGGGTGGCTTGCATCGCTAATACGAAAGGTTCAAATTGTCTAAATCTTCTTCGTTGGCTGAATTCAACTAGATTGTATCGGCTGTGCACTTTTGTTCCAATATTAGGAGTTGGATCAAACCATTCACACTTAGATATCACACTTCATTTTATTGGCAATGCGGGGTACTCAATTTCAAGTATCTCAATAATTTTACCATAGTAATCCATCAATTCTCCTTATATGCAAACCCTGCTATTTACTGTTGCCATGTTATGACAATGATATTTTGTATGAAATTTGTATCTATTAACAAAATATACCGGATACGATTTAATAATTCACAAAGTTCCTTTCGTAAGATCACATATGAACTTATTCTCTATTGGATTTTCTGAGGCCTACATAAAAAAGACATATTAAATAATATAATGTCATTTAAACACTGTGATATGCTAATTCAACCATTTTAATTATTGCAAGTGAAAACTTACATATTTCTCGAACCATTGAGGAAAGTGTCTTTCTACTTCTTCCTTGATATCACCCTGTGTTTTTTCGGGAATTATTTCGCCTAACCATTCCTCGTATAATCTAAAAGCATTATTATGTACTTTAATTGTGAACACCACTAACCTTGAAAAAACCAAATAATCAATTTCAAAATTAACTTAAAGTTAATGCACGAAAGGTTAAACCTCTTGGCAATTCAATAAAATGTAACCATAGGCAAGCTCTACTTCTTCTTCTGTTAACATTCTTCTTGTTGAGCATCTATATGTTCGTCCAGGATATGTGAAAATGGATAAGTTACCATCAACATCACCCATTTCTCCCCCATCATCATTATGAGGAACTTTTCTTTCTCTCGTATGCACATGCGACTTAAAATAATGTGAACAAAATGTACTTGGTTCCTCCATTAAATAAGCATTACATATTGAACCTTCAACTCTAGCCTTGTTTTTAACATTTTTCTTCAAGTGACACAAATACCTACATTATAAATAGTGTTATTACGATTTTGTGATTAAAATGTGCTATAAGTTTTATTTAAATATTAACTATAATTACCTCTCAAATGGATACAACTATCGATATTGAACTGGACCAGTAAGTTTAGCCTCATTTGCTAAATGTACGGCTAGATGATCCATACAATCAAATAAGTTTGGAGGGAAAATTCCTTCTAATTTGCACAAGATAACTAGAATTTTCCTTTATAGTTTTTCCATTTTAGATAACTTTACTTTATATGATGTTAAGCTTTTGAAAAACGAACTTAATTATGTTATAGCTTCCTAAACCTTATTCAGTGGAAACCCTTGAAATGCAATTGGAATTAGCCTTTACATAAAAACATAACAATTAGGACCCTTCATCCCAAATAATTTGTACTTCCTTATGTCCATACACCTTGCCAAGTTCGAAACATAACCATCGGGAAACTTTAGACTTTTTAACTATTCACATAAAATTTCCTTTTTTTTTGGTCCAAAGTGTAACATGCTTTTGGATATTTATCCGTGCAAAGATCTTTATCTAACTCATTCCTTTTACAAAAAATTTTCAAATTAGCTTGTGATTTTGCATTATCCTGTGTCCTCCCTTCAATGTTCATTATGGTGTTGAACAAATTGTCAAAAATATTTTTTCAATATACTTTACATCTATATTATGATGTATCCAATTAGTTTTCCAATATGGCAAAGCCCAAAAGATACTTTTTTTTCTCCAACCAAAGTTTTACTAATGCTTCTATTAACTTCTTCAGCTACAAGTTCTATAACTTTCAGCAACCCTAATTCATCATCTCTTGCAATATCTCTTCACCAGCTTTGTGAGGGGGAGGGGGTCTCTTCACCATTCTATTCTTAATGAACTTTTGTTTATTGCAACTAAATGGATAATCTGGAAGAAGAAATTTCCTGTGGTTGTCAAACTAAGATGTTTTGGCCCTGTTAGAAAGATAAAATGCACCAGAATCATTGTCACAGTAAGGATAAGACAATTTCTCTAATGTGCTCCATTTAGCCAACACAGCATACACAAGGAAATCACTGACATTCTACATCAAAGCTGCTCTCAACAGAAAATTTTATTTAAGAGACATATCATACGTCTCCACACCAAATTCCTAAAGATGATGAAATTTATATACCAATGATTATAAGAATATATCATTTTTATGCCTTAGATTTGTAAGCCCTGGCATAATCACCATTAAGAACATATATACCTCAGTCATACATGGAGGCAAATTATAAGGATTAATTATGATTGGAAATGATGAATATTGTTGACCTGATTGACTAAAAGGTTATAATCTATCTGTCAACAATCCCAACTTAACATTTTGACTTTCAGCTGCAAACTCAAAATGAGTGTTATTAAAATGTTTCCCTGCGAGTGCATCCGATGGATGACTCATTATTCTATCTTCCTATTCATGTTCATTATGTCATCTCATGTGAGATGCAGTAACATCAGAGGCGTATAGTCTTTAAAGTCTCAGAGCTAGCAGGAAATAATACATCCGCTTCCAAGGTACTAATTTTTGTTTCATAGTACACTTTCTAGGTTTGAACCTATATTGAACCACAAAATTTACACTCATGTAATTCCACATCATCTCCTCAAAACAACATATATCCCAAATTGCAACAATCAATTTTTTCAACTGGCAAACCATAAACTCTAATAAGTTTCTTTATATTGTAAAAATTATCAACCATTGTATGATTAAGAGGAAATGATTTATTATACCAAACAAAAATTTTATCCAAACTTTGATAAAAAATATGCCCTTAAGACTTTATGTTCAATATTTGAGCAATTGAAGATAATTGAGTTATGGTCTCATAATTTTGTATGTCAGGGTATGGTTCTTCTTCAAGATTTTCTATATTTTCCTAAAAGGCGTAACCTAATGCATCACAAGCCATTTGGGAGTAAGGATTTTTTAGTTGCACTGACACTATTTGTTATAAAACTAGTCCCCTTTCAAACCCACCCGCATTTATTAAATAGTTTACTTCATTACCCCTTGAGGTGTTATAAATTAATGGTTTCCCATATCGTATCCATTCAAAATAATTTGGAACAAACCCTTTTCTTAACAAATGAAGATTCTCTTCATCAGTAGGAAGAAAACGAATATGTTTGCACTTTTTACATGGACATCTGATCTTTGTACCATTCATATATGTAGGTTGAGAACATGTATAGTTAATAAAGCTTAAACTCCCTCATCAAACTCTAGATTAATGAAACCATCAGGTTTTAATTGTCTATACATCCAAGATCTATTAACATTACTCATTTCTATAAAAATGTTATTTAAAAAAGTGATTTCATAGTTAGGTATAATAATCGTTATGATAGAATCCATATTAACATTTCAGAACATTTAATTTTTAGTTTATACATTAACAATAACACAAGAAGAAAGCATTGTATTATAGCATATGCTTTGGGACGTTTGATCTTTATTGTGTCCTTAGAGTGCTAGCTAGGTAGAAATTTTTTGTAACGCCTTAAAAAAACAAAAGTTCGGTTTATAAATAGTACTTTTTGGGCCTGAATAGTGCATCTCGGGGATGAATAGTGATACCCAGGACTTGAACTGCCCTTTATTTTATTGAGCATCAGATAGTATTATTCAAGGATAGCCCGAGGATTTAATTTGAGGTTAAAACAAATTTATTTTGAGAGTTTGACCATGAGTTGACTAGTGCTTAAAGTTTGACCTGAGAAAGAGTGAAAATCAAACCCGAAAATATTAATGGAAAATAAATGATATTAATTAAGGTCTTTATGTGGGGTTAGTATTTTTTATGGGTATTTTTATTGAAAAGAATGAATTAAAAGTTAAAGTTAATTTTGGATCTTAAACAAAAATGACAATGTATTACGGGACCACATGTCATTTTGTCACCTACCCACTTTGTTCTTCACCAAAGTTTTGTCGAGAATAACCCTCACTTCTTTTTCTCCCTTTTCTTTCATTTTCTTCTACTTTCTAGCCAACTTTTTTCTATCCTTAATCCCTAAATCAACTATTAAATACTATATCATCAACCTAGGGTCCCTAAACTCACCATATCAACAAAAATTTTAGGAAAAGATGAAGAAAAACTATATGGGTGTTCTTGATGAATAGTACTTGAAAATTAATAAGGTAAGTTAATGGAGTTTTTTTTGTTATTTTTAGTATATGATTTTGGTATAGTTGTATGCATTAATGAATAAAATGCATGAAATTGAATTTGTTATGCAATACTATGAAGATAAATAAGATGAATTAAAGGAGAGAGAGAAAGAGAAAGAGAATGTTGGGCCCCGTTTCTGGAGTCCAACTCTTGCTTTGATACCACAAATGTTAGTCCTCGTTTCTGGAGCCAAACTCAGAGTCATGAGAATGTGAGCGTATTATCCTGTAGGGTTATTTTAGTGAATCCTCATTAGCCATCATCAGTTCATCCTCATTCTCATAACATCTCAAACCACAAGGAGCGCCCACTCCAGTCAAACACCCAATCACTACTTGACTTGTTTTTGGAGAGATAGGGAAATGCGTTAGAAATCTATTGGTTCAAGAATCACTTCATTTGGAGGTCGGATGAGAAAGTTATTGCCAAAAGAATCAAACATGATTTTTAATCTCAATCTTATTAAACCTGTTTCGGGACAATTGACATAACTTTTTCTAGATATTTTTCCATCTAGAGGGTTAGAATCTCAAATTTCCAAAAATGTATATGGATCAAACGAAGTGCTTGTCACAAATGGATCAGACGAAGGGCTTGTCACAAATGGATCAGACGAAGTGCTTGTCACAAATGGATCAGACGAAGGGCTTGTCACAAATGGATCAGACGAAGAGCTTGTCACAAATGGATTAGACGAAGTGCTTTTCACAAATGGAATAGATGAAGGGGTTCAGTCAAAGAGTCAGACAAAAGGATTTAGTCAAATCTGAATCAGACGAAGGGGTTCAGTCAAAGAAGCAGACGAAGGGATTCAGTCAAAGCTAAAGCAGACGAAGGGATTTAGTAAAACTGAATCATATGAAAGGGTTCAGTCAAAGAAGTAGATGAAGGAATTCAGTCACAACTGAATCAGACTAAAGGGCTCAGTCAAAGAAGTAGATGAAGGGATTCAGTCAAAGCTGAATCAGACTAAAGGGTTCAGTCAAAGAAGCAAACGAAAGGTTCAATCAAAGAATCAAACGAATGGATTCAGTCAAAGCTAAATCAGACGAAGGTTCAATCAAAGCTGAATCAGACGAAGGTTCAGTCAAAGAATCGGAAGAAGGTTCAATCAAAGCTGAATCAGACTAAGGATTCAGTCAAAGCTGAATCAGACGAAGGTTTAGTGAAAGCTGAATCAGACTAAGGATTCAGTCAAACTGAATCAGACGATGGATTCAGTCAAAGCTAAATCAGACTAAGGATTCAATCAAACTAAATCAGACGATGGATTCAGTCAAAGCTGAATCAGATGATGGATTCATTCAAGTCCGAAGGGGTTTCTACAGGTCTTCCTCACATCACCTAAAGTTTTAAATCACTAACTACATTCTCCAAAGCATTTACAATGGTTCCTACATCCATTCTAATATCACTTCCACTCATACTCTTCCCAAATTTGCTTCTTCTAATGCGATATCACTCCTTAAACATTCAGTTACCAATTTGGTTGTATTAAACTCCCAAATCTCAACTCAAATGACTCAAATTTGTCCCAACTTCACTTCCTCTAATGCAACATCAATCATAACAATTTAACTACCAATTTTTATTTCATTAAACTCTCTAATCTCTACTTATTTGATTCATCACCTACATCCAATTCTCATCATCCATAATTCCTATTTTTCTTGTCCATAACATCTCACTTATATATATAACAACAATTTATGTTCAAAAATCATCATCTCAAGTGATAACTTCTTCAAATATACCTAATTCTAACTCAACATCATCCATATGCAAAATCCAAAATACAAAAGATACAAAACCCAATAATTCTTGAAATGCATCTAAAGCCTTGGTTTTACAAAATCTGACTTAAATTACAAAAACATTGCAAAAGTGAAATGATGCCTCAACTCTTGGTTACTCGATCTCATTTTCTTCACCTAAAGATGGGACGAAAAGGGGGTGAGCTTAAAAACTTGTAAGTAATAGTTTATAACGGAAAAATAAGCAAAACCTTTTAAATGTTCATTTGTCAATACAAAATTCAAATTGAATTCATAAAATATGTCGTTCTCGAATTCTTAACCAAAAATTCACAAACTACAAAACATGAATGCATCAAACTTATTAACATATCATAAGCACATAAGCGCATCAGAATGGTTTGGGTAGATCCATAAATATGACGAACTATACATTTCCACATAATGGTCCTGTGTAGTCGTAAACTTGACGTACTATCGCAATCCCACATGGTGGTTTTGCATAGACATAAATATCAGGGAGTCCATGAAGGAGCTCCGTGCCACTAGCAGGCAAGCGGGAGAAACCTTTAACTTGGTCAACGTGCACGTGACATGCTTGAATGGACTACACCAAACCCATATAACATGTAATTCACATCTTGTAAACATATTGCCCAAAATGGCACTTTTCTGAACTTGATTTTTCATAAACATGAGATATTTCGAAAACCATTTCCAAAAATATGATTTCATAAACATGCTATCTTTTCAAAAAATCACTTTCAAAGTCTTTTCATAAATCATCACATAATTCATATAATAAACATATAGCGATTTCTCAATTCATTCAAGAAGCAATAAACACAACACTTATGATGCAATTGAAATCATTAAACTTCCTTGATTACAAAAACATTAGTGGCTTATTTACTCTATTATAAACATGTACCTACCTTGATTTCCTTACTTAAAACTTGCTTAAAATTCCTCTCCTCTTGTTCCTCTTGCCTTTCTTGATTTCCTTCAACAATGGAAAAACCCCATTCAATAGGAATCCAATTGAAAATCCCATAATGCAAAATCACTAAAATTGATTATAGAATACTTAAACCTATGCATTTTCTAAAATCCATGAACTATAATCCTTCCAAAAATCCAAAAGATTCAAAATGATCTTATCTTGATCTTCACCAAATGAAGAGATCTTTGGCTCAAATGGAAGCTCTTCTCTTCCTCTACCTTTTCCCCTTCTTGAACAACCACAAAATCTCTCTTAAAAACTAAGAAATGATGAAACCCTAACTATCTTTTCTTCTTTTCTCTCCTTTCCACCGAAACTCTCTTCTCTTTCTTTCTTATTTTCTCTTCTTGTCTCCCAATTCACGTTTTTCCTTCTCTTAAATGCAAGACTACATTTCTTTCTTCCATTTCTACCCTTAACGAGTGTGCAAAGTCCATTTTTCCTTCCTTATATGCTTATGGTCTTTCATCCTTAAGTGATCTTCCAAAAATACCTTTGAACAATCTTACTACCTTAACAATTTAATTCCATTAACCTATGCAATAAATCCTACTAACTTTGACAGAATTAAATAATTCCAAAAATAATTAATTTATCAAAACCTAAAAAATTATTTAAATCATGCTTATTCATCAAGAAAAATTTCAGGGGCCAATAGAGAAGGAATAAGGAATTGATGGTGAAATTGAAGTTTATGGAAGCTTAACTTGAAGATTTGGACATCAATTTGGTATCTGTTCATGTAATCCTATTTTTCCTTAAAAATTATGTATTATCTAATTTATGGTTCTTGAGATAAAATTGAGGGTTTATGAAATTGTTGTTAAAAATATTTAATTGGATGTTAAATGAAGTAATATATGTGATTAATTGGGATTTTGGTGTAACAGCCTAGACCACCTGTGTCGGATCCCGTTTCCGGAACCCAACTGTCCCGAGAAATGAGCCCTGCTGTGACCCATTCCCGGAACCTGAGGCTTTCTGAACTCAACTGTTAACTGAACTTGGCTCATCTTG
>JANZLC010024331.1:0-10103 GCA_026413385.1 Erythroxylum gracilipes
GGAGGTCCGATGATTCTGGTTATTGTGTGAGACATATAGAAGTGCGTTTTATCTTTGCAGAAATGTTTGGGCTGTCAAAATACAGCCGTTATTCCGCCTGATAAATCGCCTTTACTATTTTGCCTCGAAGTCTCGGCAATATCTGGCAGTGATCTTTCCTCTATAATAGGGAACACAGATAAAATTGTGCATCATTACTATATGATAAATGAGCATGATGCATGTTCATGACACATTACTATGCACTATGCACTATACACATTCACTATGCACTATGCACTATGCACTATAATAATTTGGGGCGTTACATGACAACTACATAATCAAAGTGTTGGCAAGGGCCTTATCAGATATAGTGAATTGCTCATCAATGACCTTCAACAGATCTCTGACATTACTATGTTGTTCAACATAATTACGAATACCAGCAGATATCTTGGTCTTTATGAACATCACGGAGACACAATTAAATCTCTCACTTTTCATAAAGAGGAACAGCTTCTGGAGTACTGGTCTCAGTCATATTCTGTGGTTCGTTCTTCCTAATAGCATAGTCTATAAGACATACAAATTAATAATTGTTTAATTATTTGCACAAATTACATGCGATTAATTGAAAATTTTGTATGTATAAATTTATGATCATTATACATGCAAAATTGGATTATATAATTTGTGTATTATTATTTGATTTATTTGCGTTATTTATTAATTGATGCATATGTTTAGGCTTTTATTTAAAGCTTAAGGTAATGTGAGTGATCCTATGATTTTAATCAATTGGGAGTAGATACAACATCTCAAATTAATTATAATTATATATTTAGTCTTAAGATCACTTAATACATTAATTGTAATTAATCATACGTGATATGATAAAATCTACCCACAATATGATTATTTAGGATGAAATATCGGATTATATTTCTTAATCTACCTACAGGAATTAAGAAAATGAACATAATTCAATAGTTTTGTCATGAAGTTTTAGATGAATCTAACTGAGTAGAACTTTGGTCCACAGGTAAGCCTTATGTCACTAGATTCATCTATTAAATGCATGATTTACATTGGTAAATCATGAATTATTATTGGTCTCGAAATATATATAACGAGCATATATTTTTATTTCTCAATTTGCAGTTGCTCAAACAGTTAATATTTCTGATATTAATATTTCTAATATTAAGTATGATATTCCTGAATTGAGAGGTGACAACTATAAGGTGTGGAAGGAGAGAATTCTGTTTCATTTGGGCTGAACTATGCTATTAGGAAGAACAAATCACTGAATATGACCGAAACCAACATTCCAGAAGCCGTTGCTCTTTAAGAAAAATGGGAGAGATCTAATCGTCTCTCCGTGATTTTCATAAAGACCAAGATATCTGCTGACATTCGTAGTTCTGTCGAACAACATAGTAATATCAGAGATTTATTGAAGGCCATTGATGAGCAATTTGCTACATCTGATAATGCCCTTGTCAGCACTTTGATTATGCAGTTGTCATCTTTGATGTTCACTGGGATAAAGGGCGTATGTGATCACATTATGTGTATAAGGGACATAGCGGCTCAGCTGAAAGCATTGGAGGTTACTATATCAGAATCTTTCCTAGTGTATTACATTCTGTGCACTTTGCTTCAATAATACTATCCTTTCAAGATCTCTTATAACACACATAAGGACAAGTGGTTGATCAATGAACTGTTGACTCATGTGTGTGCAAGAAGAGGAGAGGTTGTTGATGGAAGAGGGTGAAAGGGTCAATTTGATCGTTTCAGGAAAGAAGAAGTAGGATGATGCCAAAAATAAGGGAAAAGGAAAAGTTACTCCTCAATCTGATATAAAGAAGCCGTCGAAGTGTTTCTTCTGCAAGAAAAGGGGACACATGAAGAAAGACTGCGCTAAATTTGAATACCTTTCTTCTCGAACCAGTCCTTAAATTTAGCGCAGTCTTTCTTCATGTGTCCCCTCTTCTTGTAGAAGAAATACTTTGACAGCTTCTTTATATCGAATTGAGGAGCAATTTTGCCTTTTCCCTTATTTTTGGCATCATCCTCCCTTTTTTTCCTGAAACGGTCAAATTGACCATTTTACCCTCTTCAATGAACAACCTCTCCTCTTCTTGCACATATATGGTCAACAGTTTATTGATCGACCGCTTGTCCTTATGTGTGTTATAAGAGATCTTGAAAGGATCATATTGTTAAGGCAGAGTGCACGAAATGTAATGCACCAGGAAAGATTTTGATATAGTAACCTCCAACGCTTTCAGCTGAGCCACTATGTCCCTCATACGCATGATATGATCACGTACGCCCTTTATCCCAGTGAGCCTCAAGGATGACAACTACATAATTAAAGTGCTGGTAAGGGCCTTATCAGATGTAGTAAATTGCTCATCAATAGCCTTCAATAGATCTCTGACATTACTATGTTGTTCGACAGAACTACGAATGCCAGCAGATATCTTGGTCTTTATGAACATCACGGAGAGACGATTAGATCTCTCCCACTTTTCACAAAGAGCAACAGCTTCTGGAGTGCTAGTCTTAGTCATATTCGGTGGTTCGTTCTTCCTAATAGCATAGCCTATAAGACATACAAATTAATAATTGTTTAATTATTTGCACAAATTACATGTGATTAATTAAAAATTTTGTATGCATAAATTTATGATCATTATACATGCAAAATTAGATTAAATAATTTGTGCATTATTATTTGATTTATTTGCGTTATTTATTAATTGATGCAAATGTTTAGGCTTTTATTTAAAGCTTAAGATAATGTGAGTGATCATATGATTTTAATTAATTGGGACTAGCCAAAGTATCTCAAATTAATTATAATTATATATTTAGTTTTAAGATCACATTAATACATTAATTATAATTAATCATACGTGATATGATAAAATCTACCCATAAGAATTTTGTTATATTTGTATGATTAGTTAGGATGAAATATCGGATTATTTTTCTTAATTTACCCACAGGAATTAAGAAAAACAACATAGTTCAATAGTTTTGTCATGAAGCTTTAGATGAATCTAATTTAGTAGAACTTTAGCCCACAGGCAAGTTTTATGTCACTAGATTCATCTATTAAGTGCATGATTTACATTGGTAAACCATGAATTATTATTGGTCTTGAAATATATATAACGAGCATATATTTTTATTTCTCAATTTGCAGTTGCTCAAACAGTTAATATTTCTGCTATTAAGTGTGATATTCCCGAATTGAGAGGTGACAACTATAAGGTGTGGAAGAAGAGAATTCTGCTTCATTTGGGCTGGACTATGCTATTAGGAAGAACGAACCACTGAATATGACTAAGACCAGCATTCCAGAAGCTGTTGCTCTTTAAGAAAGTGAGAGAGATCTAATCGTCTCTCCTTGATGTTCATAAAAACCAAGATATCTGTTGGCATTCGTAGTTTTGTCGAACAACATAGTAATGTCAGAGATCTATTGAAAGCCAATGATGAGCAATTCGCTACATTTGATAAGGCCCTTGCCAGCACTTTAATTATGCAGTTGTCATCCTTGATGCTTACTGGGACAAAGGGCGTGCGTGATCATATTATGTGTATAAGGGACATAGCGGTTCAACTGAAAGCATTGGAGGTTACTATATCAGAATCTTTCCTAGTGTATTTACATTTTGTGTACTCTGCTTCAACAATACGATCATTTCAAGATCTCTTATAACACATATAAGGACAAGTGGTAGATCAATGAATTGTTGACTCATGTGTGTGTAAGAAGAGGAGAGGTTGTTGATGGAAGAGGGTGAAAGGGTCAATTTGATCGTTTCAGGAAACAAGAAGCAGGATGATGCCAAAAATAAGGGAAAAGGTAAAGTTACTCCTCAATCTGATATAAAGAAGTCGTCAAAGTGTTTCTTCTGCAAGAAAAAGGGACACATGAAGAAAGACTACGCTAAATTTGAGTACCTTTCTTCTCGAGCCAGTCCTTAAATTTAGCGCAGTCTTTCTTCATGTGTCCCCTCTTCTTGCAGAAGAGATACTTTGACGGCTTCTTTATATCGAATTGAGGAGCAATTTTACCTTTTCCCTTATTTTTGTCATCATCCTGTCTCTTCTTTCCTGAAACGGTCAAATTGACCCTTTTACCCTCTTCAATGAACAACCTCTAATCTTCTTGCACACATATGGTCAACAGTTCATTGACCGACCACTTGTCCTTATGTGTGTTATAAGAGATCTTGAAAGGACCGTATTGTTGAGGTAGAGTGCACAGAATGTAATGCACCAAGAAAGATTCTGATATAGTAACCTCCAACGCTTTCAGCTGAGTCGCTATGTCCCTCATACACATGATATGATCACGTACGCCCTTTATCCCAGTGAGCCTCAAGGATGACAACTGCATAATCAAAGTGCTGGCAAGTGCCTTATTAGATGTAGCGAATTGCTCATCAATGGCCTTCAATAGATCTATGACATTACTATGCTGTTCAACAGAACTACGAATGCCAGCAGATATCTTGGTCTTTATGGACATCACAGAGAGACGATTAGATCTCTCCCACTTTTCATAAAGAGCAACAACTTCTGGAGTGCTGGTTTTAGTCATACTCGGTGGTTCGTTCTTCCTAATAACATAGCCTATAAGACATACAAATTAATAATTGTTTAATTATTTGTACAAATTACATGTGATTACTTGAAAATTTTGTATGTATAAATTTATGATCATTATACATGCAAAATTAGATTAAATAATTTGTGCATTATTATTTGATTTATTTGTGTTATTTATTAATTGATGTAAATGTTTAGGCTTTTATTTAAAGCTTAAGGTAATGTGAGTGATCATATGATTTTAATTAATTGGGAGTAGCCACAACATCTCAAATTAATTATAATTATATATTTAGTTTTAAGATCACATTAATACATTAATTGTAATTAATCATACATGCTATGATAAAATCTACCCATAAGAATTTTGTTATATTTGTATGATTAGTTTGGATGAAATATCAGATTAGTTTTCTTTATCTACCAACAGGAATTAAGAAAAGGAACATAATTCAATAGTTTTGTCATGAAGGTTTAGATGAATCTAATTTAGTAGAACTTTAGCCCATAGGCAAGTCTTATGTCACTAGATTCATCTGTTAAATGCATGATTTACATTGGTAAACCATGAATTATTATTGGTCTTGAAATTTGTATAACGAGCATATATTTTTATTTCTCAATTTGCAGTTGCTCAAACAGTTAATATTTCTACTATTAAGTGTGATATTCCCGAATTGAGAGGTGACAACTATAAGGTGTAGAATGGGAGAATTCTGCTTCATTTGGGCTGGACTATGCTATTAGGAAGAAGGAACCACCGAATATGACTGATACCAGCATTCCAAAAGTTGTTGCTCTTTAAGAAAAGTGGGAGATCTAATCGTCTCTCCGCGATGTTCATAAAGACCAAGATATCTGCTGGCATTCGTAGTTTTGTCGAATAACATAGTAATGTCAGAGATCTATTAAAGGCCATTGATGAGCAATTTGTTACATCTGATAAGGCCCTTGCCAACACTTTGATATGCAGTTGTCATCCTTGAGGCACACTAGGATAAAGGGCATACGTGATCATATCATGCGTATAAGGGACATAGCGGCTCAACTGAAAGCATTGGAGGTTACTATATCAGAATCTTTCCTAGTGCATTACATTATGTGCACTCTACCTCAATAATACAGTCCTTTAAGATCTCTTATAACACACATAAGGACAAGTGGTCAATCAATGAATTGTTGACCATGTGTGTGCAAGATGAGGAGAGGTTGTTGATGGAAGAGGATGAAAGGGTCAATTTGATCATTTCAGGAAAGAAGAGGCAGGATGATGCCAAAAATAAGGGAAAAGGCAAAGTTACTCCTCAATTTGATATAAAGAAGCTGTCAAAGTGTTTCTTCTACAAGAAAAGGGGACATATGAAGAAAGACTGCGCTAAATTTGAGTTCCTTTCTTCTCGAGCCAATCCTTAAATTTAGCGCAGTCTTTCTTCATTTGTCCCCTCTTCTTTCAGAAAAAATACTTTGACGAGAACGATTTCAATATAGTAACTTCCAACGCTTTCAATTAGGAAGAACGAACCACCGAATATAATTGAGACTAGCATTCCAGAAGTTGTTGCTCTTTAAGAAAAGTGAGAGAGATCTAATCGTCTTTTCGTGATGTTTATAAAGACCAAGATATTTGCTGGTATTTGTTGTTCTGTCGAACAACATAGTAATGTCAGAGATCTATTGAAGGCCATTGATGAGCAATTCGCTACATCTGATAAGGCTTTTGCCAGCGCTTTGATTATGCAGTTGTCATCCTTGATGCTCACTGGAATAAAGGGCATACGTGATCATATCATGCGTATGAGGGACATAGCGACTCAGCTGAAAGCGTTGGAGGTTACTATATCGGAATCTTTCCTGGTGCATTACAGTCTGTGCACTCTGCCTCAACAATACGATCATTTCAAGATCTCTTATAATACACATAAAGACAAGTGGTCGATCAATGAACTGTTGACTATGTGTGTGCAAGAAGAGGAGAGGTTGTTGATGGAAGAGGTTGAAATGGTCAATTTGACCGTTTCAGGAAAGAAGAGGCAGGATGATGCCAAAAATAAAGGAAAAGGCAAAGTTGCTCCTCAATTCGATATAAAGAAGTCGTCAAAGTGTTTCTTCTGCAAGAAGAGGGCACAAATGAAGAAAGATTGCGCTAAATTTGAGTACCTTTATTCTCGAGCCAGTCCTTAATCATTCTCATATTAGACATCTCGATTGAATTTTAGGTCAAATTCAAATGGTCTCTTGGGAAGTCCGATCTGACTCAACCTAACTCGTTTCTATGTCTGCTCTTCCATCTTTAAGGAATGTTTTTATAAATTGTTATCTATAGTACTTTTTTGGTTTTGTTGGATTGAATTTTAATGAATTAGGATTAAGGAGAAGTAATAAATAAAGTCAAAGTCAAAGTCAACATACTTAATGTACAAGGCTCTCCTCTTTGGGGGAGTCTGGGAGGGTCATGTTATACGTAGTTTTACAAAGAGATTGTTTCCGTAACTTTAACCTGTGACTTTATAGTTATAAAGGAGTAATTTTCTGTGACTTGAATCTGTGAGCTTATAAGTTGCTCCAAGGAGAAGCAATAAACTAATTAATCAAATTGTTGCTAACTCATTATGATGTTACTCAATGGACTTATATAATAGAATATCTCTAATAGGAAATAAATCAAGATTTGGATTATGGAAATAATTTAATTAAAAATTTAGCACTAACCTTTATAATAAAAAGTAAAAAAGGAAAAAAATGACGCACAAAGATAGAAAAAGTTTCTTTTATAGTTATAATATTATGATGAAAATGGCTCAGACTGCATTTAGTCTCTTAAAATTCAAATTTTAAATTTAAATTTTAGAAAAATTCAAGTCATAGTTTGATTACATTAAAATATTTAAGTTATGAGTTTGTTTAAATTTATATTGACATATTAATTTTAGGATGAGTTAATTTTATTTTCAATAATTAATTGTTCTCATAAGAAAATTTTCTAAATCCGAATTATGGACTAAATTCAAGTTTAAGTCCAATCAAATATGTTTTGAGCAATAGTTTTTTTGCCATTAGGGATGATAATGGGATGGCTCCGACTGAATGCTACTATTGGGACCTAGCCTGAGGCTTGACTGAAATTAGGCCTTAGCCCTAGCTTGAGAAAGCCCAACCTACTATTCAGATTCTGCCTAGCCTGAATTGTTTTTAAATAAGGTCATTTTATTTATAAATGTTAGGCCTCAGGTTGGGCTAACTTGGGCAATCCCAACCCAGCTTAAGGTTCGACGAATATGAGCCTAATCTGTTAACTTAGGGAGAGTTGGGCCATGTCCAATTATATATATATATATATATATATACTAAGGAAAAATGAGATAGAATGACACGAAATTCCATCCCACAGTCCGTTTTATGAATGACTAGGATTCCGTCTGTTCATGAAACGGCTGAGAGTCACAGTCGTGACTCATGCCATTTTGTTTTCTTTTATTATGTTTTGTTCATAAAAGCGACCGCGTTTTTTCATACTTACCATCTAGTATATAGTATATATATAATAAGGATGAATGGGATGAACAAACAAGAAATTTTATGAAAGGCTGAGATTTCTCCGCTATTCTCTTGTCTTGTCACGGCTGTGACTTAAATTGTCACGGTCGTGACTCATATCAATTTTTTTCTTTTCTTATGTTTTGTTTCTAAAAGCAACCACGCTTTTTGCACACTTACCATCTACTAAGAACAAATGAGATAGAATGACACGAAATTCCATCCCACAGTCTGTTTCACGAACGACTGGGATTTCGTCTGTTCATGGAACGACTGAGAGTCACAGTCGTGACTCATGCCAATTTTTTTTCTTTTATTATGTTTTGTTCATAAAAGCGACCACGTTTTTTCACACTTACCATCTAGTATATAGTATATATATAATAAGGATGAATGGGATGAACAAACACGAAATTTTATGAAAGGCTGAGATTTCTCTGCTATTCTCTTGTCTTGTCACGGCTGTGACTTAAATTGTCACGGTCGTGACTCATGCCAATTTTTTTCTTTTCTTATGTTTTGTTTCTAAAAGCGACCACGTTTTTTACACACTTACCATCTACTAAGAGCGACCACGTTTCCATCCCACCGTTCGTTTCATGAACGATTGAGATTTCTCCGCCATTTTCTTGTCTTTTCACAACCGTGACTCATGCCAATTTTTTTCTTTTCTTATAATTTTTAAGTATATTAAGTATATAATTATATATATACTAAAGACGATGAGATGGATGACCACGCAATTCCATCCCACCGTGCATGTTATTGTCAATTAATAATAATTACTAATTAATTATTAGTTATTTGTTAATTATGTTATTATTACTTATAAAATATTATTAATTATTAACCATGTATTATTAATTATTAATTACTATTATTATATCACTATATTATGTATATATATTAGTCACAACCATGCATTATTAATTGTTAATTATTGTTAAGTATTATATACTAATATTAAGTATATATATATTGCTCTTCACGGTTGTGACAACCTAGAATTGCATATTAATTGTTATAATATTATTATCAAGTACTATATAATTAATAATTAATTATTTGTTAATTATGTTATTATTGCTTATAAAATATTGTTAATTATTAACCATGCATTATTAATTATTAATTATTATTATTATATCACTAAGTATTATATGCTAATATTAAGTATATATATTAGTCACATCCATGCATTATTAATTGTTAATTATTATTAAGTATTATATACTAATATCAAGTATATATATAGCTCTTCACAGTCACAACCATGAATTGCATATTAATTATAATAATATTATTATTAAGTACTATATATTAATATTAAGTATTTATATAGTTATTCATGACACATATTTATTTTTTATTTTTATTAAATATTAATTAATTAATTCATTAAGGTCACAAGCGTGACTTTAGGAGTCACGCCTGTTACATATATTTTCTTTTTTAAAAATAAATATTAATGAATGAATTCACATTTTCATCCCACCCAGGACGGAGCCATGTTATAGGGGAGGGGGGCCATGGCCTCCCCTTTCAAATATTTTTTTTTAATTACTTATATAATTAAAATTTTTAAAATTACAAATATAAGTGGCTCCCCCTTTAAAAAAATCCCTATCTTCTCTTCTCTTCAACTCTGCACGCACAACCCTCTTTCGCCATATTGAAAACGCCTCCACCCTCTAAGCTCCATCTGGGCCATCTCACGGTCCACCCACCCAAGTGTATCTCATGGTAAAATTTTTGATAGCTTCACCTTGAGTAAATTTAAATAGATGAATCTTAGAGGCATCATTATCCAGCTCAAAAGAAGCCTAAACCAGAATTGATTGATTCCTAAAATTATTTTTTTTTTGTGATTACTGATTGGGTTATTGCCTTATTGGTATGTAGGAATTAGGATATTGATTGATGATTAAGACTTGAGAACAATGAGAAGCTAA
>JANZLC010024332.1:0-10098 GCA_026413385.1 Erythroxylum gracilipes
ATTTGGTTTAATGGTTCAAAAGATATACTTCAAACAGTTTTGGACTGCTCTTGTCCAAAATAGTATACTATGCACAAATTCCATTGGGAATTTAAACATTTTAGAGACTGAATTAGATTCTAAGTTTGTCATACCATTTGTAGCTCCATGTCTCTAGTTTACCACAAGTCAAACATCATCCTATTTGGATTAATAGAGCTCTAGAAATCATCAAAATACCAAAGTATATTCAGTGGAATAACACCAGTTCATATTACTTTAGAGCACACTCACTGTACCTGTCCCACTCTTTTCACTTAATCTTTTTCCATACATTTCATATGGCTATGATTCTTGGTAGAGATGTAGATCAATATCTTACAAATCTAATAGTATAAGAATCAGATCATTTGGATATCTAGAGAAAAAGTTATGTCTAAACGAATCCAACATGTTCATATCTTTTCTCATATTGTACCTGCCTTGGAGCAATTGCTATAAATCTCACTACAGGTGTCGGATTGACTTCATTTTTAGACTATTGGAAAGAGGACTTCGAGGTCTACAACTTTTAGGAAGATTTCGAAGGACAATTCTATCTTCTGACTTCTGTATCGTCTCACTTTCCTTTCGTCTCAATTTTATCATCTCAGTTCTATCATCTCAGTTCTATCGTCTCAATTCTATCGTCTCATTTCTATCGTCTCAGTTCTATCATCTCAGTTCTATCGTCTCATTTCTATTGTCTCATTTCTTCCGTCTTATTTTCTTCTGTCTTGTTTCTTCCATCTCATTTTCTTCCGTCTCCTTTCTTTCGTCTCATTTTCTTCCGTCTCGTTTTCTTCCGTCTCATTTTCTTTCGGCTCGTTTCTCCCGTCTCATTTTCTCCCGTCTCATTTTCTTCCTCCAGAATGTCTCAACTTATAAGGATCATAACTTTTGACTCCAATGTATAAATTTTCATACTACATACCGTTAGAAAGATAAAAGAAAGATCTAAAACTTTGCAGAAGGCACCTTGGCAAAAATCTCTTTATATCAATCCCAAAATTGCCCCTCAAGTCGGAAGACAAATTTTCCATTCATACACCAATGTACTGCACCCAATTCTTAACTTCATGACAAATTTTGAGATTCTTATAGATAGAATTGAAATTTGATGTGTTCATAAGAAGTGTAGCTGTATATCTCTAGTTTAATCCCAATTAAGAATCATCTTGTTTAGATGACTGGAGAAAACGTTATGGCTAAGAGACTGAAACATACTCAGTCAACATTTTCCAGATCACTACCAATCTTGTTTCTAAATCTTTCCTTATCACAACTCATACCAAGATCACTCTTTCTACTCCTTCTACTCCTCATTTTCAATAAAATCACATTTAATATCAATTATACCCGGAAGTTGTCAATGAATGCATGTACCATTTTTTATGCGAAAACATTCCGTATTTATGTGCATATATGCTAACTTGATGAATGAGCAAGAAATTACATTGTCTAAATTTCTCTTTGAGCTCACATGTACTGAAATTTCGGGTCCTAACCCTTAATATGGGGACGAGATGTTACAGAAAAGCTAGCTAGACATAATTTTTTGGATTGGTTTTGTAACTTAAGAATTATTCTTTGGTAAGAAAAGAATCTATTTATTCTTAGCACTACTGCTCCACCCGAACCTAGTTCAGATGCTACTAATGAGGTTTGGGAGTGATATTAGCGTTATGTTAATGACATTAAACAAGCTACATGCGTTATGTTGGCTAGTATGTCTCCAAAGCTTTAGAGGCAACATGAGAACATATATACTCTTGCTATAATTTTGCATCAAGGAGTTGTTTAGTGCACAAAGTAAGTTGTAGAGGTATTAGTTCTCCAAATTATTATTTTTTAAAAAAGAAGAAGGATCTTCAGTTGATCTATATGTGTTAGAGATGATTGGCTATATTGAAAAATTAGGCCAATATAGTTTTGTCATATACCACAAGTTGAGCATTGATGTGGTGTTGTAGTATCTTAGTTTGAGATTTTCACAGTTTGTTATAAACTTCCATATAAATGAAAAGGATGTGTCATTGCCTGAACTACTGAATATGCTTAAGAATATAGAGGGTGCCTTAGGAAGGAATCCAATTATATTCTTATTGTGGATTTTTTCAAAAGCAAGAAAAAGGGCTATAAGAAGAATAATAATAAGAAACAGAAGGCTTCTTCCAAAGTAGCAAAGCCAAAAAGATGGTGTTCAGAAGAAGAGGAATGATAAGGGCCCATGTTTTAACTATGGAGTTGATGGAAACTAGAAGAGGAACTACCTAGCTTATGCTACCTTGAAAGATAAAAAGTTGTTTCTTTAGGTATGTTTATGATTAAGATTAATATTTATACTTCTGTTTCATATTCTTAGGCATTATATACAAGATGTGGTTCTCATATTTGAAATCACATGCAAATGTTAACAAGGAGTAGATTGTTGAGGAAAGGCAAAGTGGACTTGTAATTAAGTTGGGATAGGGTAAGAGTTGCTACCTTAGTTGTAGGAACTTATAGTATAGCTTTGCCTTCTAGCTTTGATCTATAACTAGATAATTGTTAATGTGTTCTGGTTGTTACTAGAAACATAATTATTATTTCTTATTTATATTTAAACGAATTTCTCTTTATTATTAAGAATAAGAGCTGTTCTTTTTATAAAGTTAATGTTTATTATAGACCTGGATTACTTACAAATAGTTTGTATGAATTAGATCATGAAAGTTCAATCGTTAACATAAATAGCAAGAAAAGAAAGTTAAGTGACCAAAATCCATCTTATTTATGGCATTGGGTGGGTAAGGTCATATCATCAAAACTAGAATAAAAAAGTTACATATGAATCTTGTTTGTTGGAAGAGATGGCCAAACTACCCTTTAGTGGAAAGGGAGAATGTGATAGTGAGTTACTAGAGCTTATACATTTAGATGTGTGTAGCCCTATGTATACTTATGCTAGAGGTGGATTCTCATATTTCATTACGTTCATAGATGATCATTGTAGATATGGTTTTATGTAGTTAATGAAACAAAAGTTTGAATCATGTCAAAGTTCAAAGAATTTAGACTCGAGGTTGAGAAATAAACAAGTAAAATTATTAAGATACTTAGATCAGATCGAGGCAGTGAATACTTAGACCATAACTTTCTAGGTTTCTTAAAACAGAATAAGATTCTCTCAAAGTGGACTCCTTATAGAACTCCACAATATAATAAAGTATCTGAAAGGAGAAATTGTACTCTGTTAGATATAATACGTTCCTTGATCAATCATACAGTCTTCCTGTCTCTTTTTGGGGATATTCCCTTAAAACCACTATTTACCTTCTAAATAGAGTTCTATCCAAATTAGATGATAAGACACCATATGAGATATCGATTGGTAGAGATATAAAGCATGCAATATTTGATAGGCTTTAAGCTAAATAAGATAAATGCAAATTTGTGAGGTATCCAAAAGAGAGTATCATATATCAATTTTACCAACCTCTTGAGAAAAAAGGTGTTCGTCCAAAGACATGCTACATTCCTAGAAAGAGACTTTGTTCTTAGGTAAAGTAGTGGGAGTGAGGTAGAATTTAAAGAAGTTTAAGAGCCAAAAATTCACATCCAAATGGGATGAAAACCTCAAGTTGATGCATAGGATAGACAAACGAGGGGTTCAAGAGACACATAATATGTGACACACTCGTAGTATATCGTCCCCCATTAGATTAGATCTACATATTGAAAAGAAAAGGACAATGTATCGCTCGTATATGATGAGCTTACTATTTTTAAAGAAGCAATGTCTGATATTGATTCTTTAAAATGACATAAAGCTATGAGATCTAAATAATAGAATCTTTACCAATATATTAGGAACCTAATGGGTCACATATAAAGAGTAGTTTAAATGAGAAAAATTAATTTCAATTAAGTTGGACCTAATTGTAAAGTTTGAGAAATTTTAGGGCTCAAATATGGCATGTTTGATTTTATTAAAATTAAATTAATTATAATTAGAGTTTGACTTTAAATATAATTGAATTTTAATAAAAATTAAAAATTTAATACCTTTTCTATTAATAATAGTAAGTGTACTGGAGCAAGCACTCCAACTAATTTCCTTTCAAAGAGTTTCCCAACTGCTCCTGGTTGACACATTGAAAAAGTTTTGAAAGGATTTTAGCAGAAATACTGAATCCGGTACTATTTTATATTTTATGATTCATAATTTTCAAGTTATTTAATTATTGAGATCTGAACGAAAACCGTAAAAATATTTTTTTGCTACGCCTATGATTCGATTATGGTTGGTTTCCCAACATATTACTAATTATTTAATTTATAAATAAAACCACATTTATCAAATGTAACTTAAAATTTTAATTATATTTGATACATAGGTACATTATATTATTATAGAAGCATGAAATGGAATGTATACACATAATTATAGAGAACTCAACAATCATTATGTGTTTTTTTTTAATATTTTACATGAATTATTTCTTTGTGATATTTATATTTTACACGATTAAGATATATGCTCATATTCTTAAAAAAAACGTAAAGGTTATCTAACACAATTGTAGTTACCTTCTATTTACATATTTTTTAATAAAAAATGCTTATTTACTTTCCTTTTTTCAAATTAATGTTATACTATTTCTTTACTTTTGTTCACTAACTTGAGGAATAAAATTTCATAATGTTTATAATATTACAACAAAAGAAAATTTTATGTTTTTATCTTTTTGTTCCCTACAACTTATCTTTTATTATAAAGATTTATATCATATCATCCTTCACATATAATTTAATATTAAAATTTTCTAGGGTGAATTGTTTATTTTTTTAGCTTTACTCAATTTTACAATATTAGGTTGACTTTTAAAATTGAAGCTAAATTAAAACTTGAATCTTCAATTTTTTTTGCAAAAATAGCCTAACGTTTATCTATTTTCTAACTTTGATAATGTGGCATGCTATGTCATTTATACCACATGACTATCACATAGGATAGTGGCATCGTGTATGATATTTGAAATTTAATTAAAAAATATGTTGAATTATTAAAAACCTAATTAGTCCTAAACCACTACAACGTTGTTGGTTTCCTTCTCCTCTCTACTGATTTCCTTTGTTTTTTTACTTCTCCTTTTTATTGGTTTTCGTCATATGGCCCCAGTGGCCTCCTTATTTGTTGATATTCCTTCAACTTGTTTTATCTTGGATTTCCCCCTATGCAGGTATTTGTTTCCCCTTATTATCTTCAGCTCCTTCCCCTTTGTCTTTATTGTCTAAGTATGTTTCTTATTATGCTACCTTTTGTATACATGTGTGTGAGCCTCATTGCATGTGTACATAGTTGGCTACATGGACCTCTTTGAAACTGAAAGATTGTTCTTGTTCATGATGGTAATGTCATTGATACATTCCCAATATGACACATCATTTTTGGCAATCTCCTTCTCACTCAAAGGTTGTAGACAAATTAAAACAATAATCTTCTCTACATCTCTTATTGTTCTTTGCATTGGCTCTTTCTTGTAATTAACACCCATTTCTCACCATTTCTAGAAATAAAACTAGAGAATATACCATATGCAAGAAACTCAATTCATCTTTATATGGACCATACATAAATGAAAAATTTTCTCTACTTATCCAATCTTCTCATTGTGGTCGAGATTATATTAATAAAATAGCTATGTTGGATACTTACAAAAGACAAGGCCAATGAACTTAAATACCTACAATGATATCGACATCGACTAACTAATCATAGGTTAGTGCTAAATTCAACGATAGAATAAGGCATAAGATAAAACCCAAGGAATCCCAAACTGGGAAGTTTTTCCTTTGGCTATTTCGATCCCTTTTAATAACGTTTTGGACCTAACTCCTTACTAAGCTTTCAAAGAAGTGTGGTAGGCCCTTGGCTACTGACATTTTATTTTAATTACTCTTTTTAGAACTGAAGCAGAAGGGCATTCCTCTTTAAGAAACTTCTCTCCTAATTTTAAGGATTGTGTTGATTAGTTAGGAGTCTTAGACCTTAAAGCAGATGATTGGTGCTTAATCGATTATTTAATTATTTCATAACATAGCGATTAATGACATGAAATTGCTTCAGATACTCACTTCGACTCATATGTGATTTTAGGCATAATTTGGAAGAAAAGAAGTTAAAGTGAGTCGAAAGCACGATATTTAGGCCATTTTTCAAAGATTAATTTTCACTTGTCTTTATGAAGCAAGAAGAAGAAAATTAAAAGATAAAAAGAAAATTAAAAGAAGAAAAAATGCAAAGAATAGTGAATGAAGATGGACAACTAGAAAAAGAGACAAAAATGACAAAGCATGAAGAATAAAACAACACATCTAAGGGAATGAAACACAGACGCATAACCAGCAGCTTAATAGATGGGAACCACACCAAAACGCAGTGCAGGAAGAGCAACCAGGAGATAAAAAGTAGACGATGTCTGGATTCAACATTTGTGCTTAATGCAAACACTGTCGTTCATGTTAAAAGGGAGTGTATAGGTTATAAACATAGGTGAACAGGAGCAGTGGACCACCAAGTTAAATGGTCACATCAATACACAGTGAGGAGAGAACAGTAGGGCGATAGAAATAAAGAGTAAGGAGGCATGAATAGTAGCGTGGCCAAACAAGGTTAATTCATCACATCAGTGAATAGTAGAGAGAAGCTTGGGACAGAAGAGACGAGTGGAGGCGCTACAGGGGTCTTTGGATGGGGACATTTTTTGGGGGGTTGAAGCATTTTCTTTGGAGAGACTCATGGAACTCTGAGGTGACATCGATACTGATGACCCAGGTTAAGTTTATTTCATATTTTTGTTGTTTCTTTCTCTCCTATTAAATTGATTGAGTTATCCTAGGATTATGGATTTGGGTTCTGTATAGATAATCAGATTTTCGTTGTTGTTCGGTTATCAGTGTATGAATCCAATGGGTATTGTGAAAATATAATTTTAATGCTTTCATTGAACCATTTAATTGCAATCCTATTGCTAGAATTTTGATATAATCCGTAGTTGTTATGTTGAAATTCATATGTAGTGACTAATGATTCGTAATCATTAGGATAACATGACCTAAGTTAAATGACGCATCATATGTGGTTGTTGCCTTGATTAATCAGTTTTTCTAATTTGTAATGCTACTGCCTAATTAAATCTAGAGATAGTATCCTAGGTTATTAGGTGGTTATGTTTAATTAACGATCATATCTTGATTAAACAAAACCTAAGGGAAAACTTGGGTTAATTATAAACCTATGATTAATAGTTGCTAGGAGATGTTTAAAAACAAAAAATCAAGGAAATATGTTTAATTAGTGTGTAGGCTGAGATTGAATCAAAGAACCAGGTCTCTATCAAATTTTCCCCTTTTTAACAATTTTGCATATTTTCTTTAGTTTGTTTTTATTAGTCTAGTTTAATTTTATTTTTTATTTGAAAAATCCAAAACCCCCTAAACCTAAACACCGATTAATTTCATTTCAACAACTTTACACACACTATCTGTGGGATAGACCTAGACTTACAACTACTATATTAGTAGTTTAGGTATTTTGTTTTGACTAGTGTTACGACGCGCGGGTAATTTTGGTGCTATTATTGGGGAGTAGGTGTTTAAGTTTTTGTTTGTGATTTTAATTGTTGTTTTGTATATATTTGCTCGTAATTTCTTTTTTTAGTTATTTCATGATCCTTTCATTTTTCTGTTTTGTGTTTGTGAAAAAAATTAATTAATTAAAAAATTTATGGATGTAAGTAATTTTTTCTTTAATTCTTACTTTCAATCCTATAACCAAGTTTGGACTGATCAACATAACTTTGGTTATGGAAGGGATAACCATTAGAATTACTTTCATAACAGGTTGTAGGATGCACAACAATTCTTGTATAGACTAGAAGTTTCTTATCACGACTTAGGTACAGCTCTAGAAGAATTGATTAATGTTATGATTGCTAACAATCTCCATTTTCAACAGAGCCTACAATAGCGGTTGTAACAATTCCAGCTAGAAATGAGGCATATAACGTCTAGAAACCAGAGCGTGGCAAACCAAATGGGTGAGATGGCAGTGAGGATCGACCCCTTAGAATCACAAATGGAAAAGGAGCAACCATATCAAACCGAGGTATACCCAATAGTCGTTAGTGTGGAAACCTTACAGAGTGATGAGGAGCTTGAGAATTTTGAGAGCAATACTTAAGGAATTATATGTGAAGAAGAAGCAGCGGAGAGTTCGAAGCAGAAAAAGACATATCTTTTAGCTCGGAGGTAAGTACTGAGTTCATGATTATTTTTTAGAATAACTCTTCACTTTTACATATCAGATTGAAGGAATTAAATGAGGAAGAACAAGGTGAAGATACATTTGAGATCTTTCCAGAGTGCATAGACTCATTCAAGATTGAAAGTCAGATGGTAGCGAAGATGTTGAATATGATAGACCATCAACCGAGACCCTATCCTAAAGAACCTCACATGGAGGAGCCGCATGTGACACATAAAGATCACAATTTTGTCACTTGGAGGAAACATGGAGTCTAGCTAGTAACCCTAAACAAAGGCACTTCTTGGGAGGCAACCTAAGGGAAGTAAATTTTTTTCCTTTACATTTCCGCATTACTTTTTTATATGCATGTGTGTTTTTGAATTTGTTTGTTTTACTTGTTTTAAATTTTCAATCAAAATGAGAGAAAAAATAAAACAAACAAACAAACATTTTCTCATTTTTTATTGCTTTTGGGATTATATAGTCATGATTAGAGTGCGAATTGACTAGATAATTTTATAGCAACTTTAGCATGTATTTTTTATCTTGTGATTGGTCGATATGCATTATCTTTAGAAGAGTGGTGACTAGTAGTAGACAAAGCTAGTGAGATGTTGAGCCTTATTTGACTGACACATTCGTATCAATCTCAATGTCTTTTGATAATGTGTGACCTTCATGACATGTACATCCTGATTTTGCCTTGAATTCTATTCGAGACCATATTTTTATCACATGCATTAACATTGAAATGCATAAGCATTCTTTGTTTTTTTGAACTACATTAGCCAAATAGCCTATCCTATTGATATAATTTTTCCCTTGTTAACCCCCCTTGAGCTTTGTAACTTTCTTTTTGTATAAACCACATTTTATTCTTTTAAACTTAACCAAATTTCTTTCCCAAATCATAAAGCTAGTGGAGCATTTGTGATTGGTGAGTTTGTGGATGTACAAAAGTGTAATTGTGGGGGTGTACATATGTGTGGGTTGGTCAATGTTGGGATGTTTTGTTATGTCTTATCATTAAAATTCCTATGTTAATGTAGTTTCTTTTAATGTAAAAAAAGAAAGGAAAAGAAAGAAAGAAAAGAGAAAAGCACAAAAAAGAAGAAAAGAAAGAAAGAAAGAAAGAAAAAAAGAAAAAGAAAATTTTTTGTTTAAATAAATTTATCAAGGAGGAAGTGGATATGAGTTTGCAAAGTTATTCATAATTAATGCATCTTCCTAGAGTTGTAATGAATTTGTTATTTGAGTATGTTGAATATGAGGTAGATTTTGGCTTGGAAGGTTCCCTCTTACATTTTCAATGTATTGTTGGCGTCAATTATATGAGTGATTCCTTCAGATTGGTGTATGCTTCATTTGGTTTATGTGTGAGAGCTGAATTGGGTTGTGAAATATAAATATTGCATTCATCATAACTGACGATACCCAGTTTTTGATGAGTGTTAACTTTTGCACATGGTGGTATAATTGAGTGTTACTTTTGTTTCACTAGCTTTGATGGCTTTCATGCTACTTGACCCAAACACATCTCACCTTACCTTTACCACATTACAACCTTGAAAAGTCCTTTGATCTATAATTTTGCATGTGAACATTTGTGGTGGAGAAATGAAATAATATGTAAAGTTATGGAATGACATAATCATAAATGGTGTTGAGTGTACATATGGATATATTTTAGTTAAACACATTTTCCGAGTTTACCATTAGATTGCTCAGTTTTTGAAGATGATGAATGTTGATTGATCATGAGTAAAAGCTTGGAATGTTGACTTCTT
>JANZLC010024333.1:0-10096 GCA_026413385.1 Erythroxylum gracilipes
CATTCTTAAAGACTAAATTGAAACTCAAGTCCTTCAGAACATTTGTAGCCCTATTTATCTAGTTTAATCCAAATCAATAATCACCTCATTTGGATGACTAGAGCAAACATTATGGCCAAAATACTTTCAGTTTTTTTTCTAATCCAAGACTGCACACAAAACCAGACTTCAATTCTGAAATTGAAAGCCTTAGGGGATAAATTGAAATTCAATTCCTTCATAATACTTGTATCCCCATGTCTCTATTTTATTTTTCCTCAAGAATCAATTCAATCGGATCTCCACAGCTTAAGAATTTCTCAAAAGACTGAACCATGTTCAGGAAATTTCCCAACACAATTTGATTAAATCAAGCACCTTAAATTTAATCTAAAAAATTAATAAATTTCCCATGAAGATGTATATAATTTTCTTAGTAATCCAACACTTCAAAAACCAAGTCAATCAGATGTTGGACGGAGAAATTATAAGCAAAAGATTGAAAAAGGGTCGGATTATGAGCAAAATAACAAAACTTCAAATATATAAATATAACCGAATTTTCCAAAAAACATAACTCTTGATTTTGAACTCAAAATTTGACAAATTTAGTATCAATAGAAAGATCCAAGGAAGCTCTACAACGTCCATGAAGGATATAAAAATCAATTTGGCCTCTAAGAGGGTCAAAAACTACTTCAAAGTTTCTGTCTACTAATGATCATGCCAAACACTAATAGAAACTTCTAAAAATCATAACTTCCTATTTCATAGTCTAAAAATTCCATACTTTACATCAATGGAAAGATAAAAATATAATATAAAACTTTTATCAAGAACTTACAAACCAATTCAGCCTCAAAAAGGGTCAAAATTTCACTCAAAGTTTCTGTCCTCAAAATCAATTCGAAACAATATCAAAACTTCAATCGATCATAACTTCTAGCTCTTATATCGAAAATTGCAAACTTTATAGCGATACAAAGCTAGGAATATAAGCTACAACTTTTATTAAGACTACTTTGGTTAAATCCATCTAGATCAGTACAGTTTTCCCTTGAAGTTTCTGAACACCATTCCTATACTTAGGATGACTTATTAACACATCAACTTCACTTACCAACACAACAACTTCATAATTTCATATCTTTCAATTTTCAATTCCAAAAATTGCATACTTTATAGTGTTAGAAAGATTGAAAGACAAGCTACAACTTTCCTGTAGACTACTTACTCTAATTCAGACCACATCAGTACGATGATTGGCCTCAAAGCATAGTACACGCAAACTTATCCTATGAACATTTTCCACACAAAGCAAAATACACTTAACTTCGAAATATCATAACTTTCAATCCCGACATCGAAAAATGTCATAATTTATGGACACAAAAAGCTTTCAACAGAAGCTACAATTTTGATGAAGATCATTTTCTCAAATTCTGCCTAAATCAAAAAGTTAACTATTCATCCCCAAAAAGTCAAACTTTCTAATTCTTCAAATTCTCACACTTTTTCTCTTTATTTCTTGATTTTCAACTTCCATTTCAATCAACTCAATCATCTCATTCACTTAAACTTTCATAACAAAAACAAATCTACTCAAATATCAAAGTCATCAAAACCCATCGATTTCTTTTCTCATTAATTTTCTTAAAACACAATAACATCTATAACACAATTCATATACAAAAATACTATTTGAATTTCATTTAATATTTTAAAATTTCACTAAAAGATCGGGGTCCAACAATATGAGTGAATACTAATACACCAGTAGTATGATGCATTCAAAAATAAACATATTTGTTAGTCAACAATTAGGCTTTAACAAACTTAGTTTTAACTATTATACGAAGACTTCAACAATCTTATTTAATTCCAATACACCTAATAAAGTCTCATAACACTTGTAATTAACAAATAGCACTTTTTAATCCATTTATAAAAGAGAAGAAATATTCGTCAAGTAATTTGAATACATAAATCAATTTAGTCGTCCGTCAACAATGATGCTTTTAGTGTTTTTGACATAGATCACCAATGGTTTGTCTTCATACAATTAACTAATGAAACAACACACATATTTTATACGACCAATCCATAATTTAATGATGTCAATGGCTCATCAGCGTGTGAGCAACATTAGTTATGAGCTTTATTTTCTTCTGAATGTCATTAGTTTAGGAAATTTAACCTACCCCCAATATGTAGTTGAATGAAAAATGATCCAAATCCACAAAAGGGCTATCATAATATCCCCTCCTTTTGAAGTAAGTATTGTCTTCTCTTCTAAAATGATCGAGTTCAACTAAAATTATCTACACCACCAAATACAAGATGTAACTTGGTAATGCACACGTATATTTAGATGGAAGTGGATCTTTTAGGGGAATTCGGTCTCATTTCTATTTTTTATTATGCTTTTAGCTGTTGTTTCTTATTTTTAATTGTTATTTTTAAAATATAAACAAAAACTTTTTTAGTTGTCAACATCAATTATAGTTATAAATTTATTACTATTCATGTTAAAATATTGGTGAAAACTTAGAGGTAAATTTAGTAAATATAATACAATATTTATTAATAAATATTATTAAAATATTTATTAAAATAGATAATTTAAAAATAAAAATATATTTATAAACTAATATTAATTTGTTAATATATATTAATTATCAAACCCAATTTTATTTAAATTTTATTCTTTTAAAAGATATTTAAAATATCTTTTCCAAATAATTATTAAAATTTAAAATATTTATTTTTAAAAGAAAATTTATATTAATTATAACAATTAAATCAAAAGCCAATTTTCATAAATTATGATAATTTAAAAATCAAAATAAAAACTAAAAACTAAAATTTTCAAATAAACATTTTTTTTCAAATTTAAAAACAAAATTAAAAATTGCAAATAAAACAACCTATTCTTAATTAATGAAACTTGAGAATGATGATTTTAATTAGTGAACTAATAGCTACTGCAAAAGAAAAGACAAAAAGGAAAAATAAAACTAGATTTAACTACAATCAGCTTAAATTTCCCAACACCTAAAGAAAAAAGTTACATTAGTCAAAGATTTGAAATAAGATGGAGTTAAAAATAGTAAAGAAGATAAAACCAAACCAAATTGATGCGTTGAATTTTGTTTGATTTTACTTGTTTTCATATGCTGAAATTGGTTGCGATCTAATTTAAATTTGATATGAATTGAGTGAATTCAGTGTGGATGTTGTATGAATATAAATTGGATTAATTTGTGAATGTGACATGAACTTAAACAAGAAGAATTATGCATGAAAATGGCCATTATATAGTTGCATATTTTGACAATGTCACGGTTGTGCAAGTTAAGACACGGTCATGATTTAAGTTGCATTTGCACCATCATGCAAGTTAAGTCATAAGCCTTACAAGTTAAGTCACGACTGTGATTTACATTCACGGCCATGTATGTGTGAGTCACGACCATGAGTTACACACCCCTTTCATTTCCTTATTTTCCCTTAATGTTTATTGGCAGCTGCAGAGGTGGAGGGCATAAAAATCTAAACCTAGACAAGACCACAAATAGAAAGGATAGGAGGGTGGCGGTGGACATCTTTCATTTTATTCTTCACTCTTTACACAGAGACAGACATTCGGGGAGGCACACAAGGCAGAGAGCTGGAAGTAGAAACAAGCCTTCGACCATCTAATGAGAACAAGCTAAGGCAGAAGGCAAGAGCTGACGTGGGAAGCTTGAGAGGGGTAGGAGACCACCATACCTCACTCACCCGATCCCTGTTTGCTTGCTCTGTTATTCATCTATTGCAATGTTTTTGTTGTTTACTGAACTTGTTACTTTTATAGCTTAACCTATTGTTATTTATTTTCTTTTCATAGTTCATTTAGTATTCACTGTTTTATTGCTTTAATACTTCTGTTAACAGTAACATGGGACTGAAGTGTATGGAGATGATGAACTGTGATTATGCTATAATGGGCTGATATCTTTTTCTTGAGGATTAATGTAGTTATTTTATTCAAATATACATGATTGAGGGATTGTGTTGTTATCTTATGTTTTCTATAGCTTTTGAACTGAATGAATGTAATAGCATAATCAAACTTTGCATCATTTTAGTATTAAACGAATGACCAAGAGGAGAAGTTTAATATGGAACGAGAAACTATAGACGCTTAGGTTAAGAATTAGAAATATATTAACTTAACCAATAATTAGTAATCGAGCTTCTATAATTAATTCGGATAATAACTAGTTGAATACGAAAGTTAAATTAGTTCATTATTCGAGTTGATTTAGAACTCAACTGTTAATTTTAGTAAGATAATTGTCCAATCATTTTCTCTTAGTCATGTATTGGAGATTAAATTGGTGAAATTAATTATCAAGAACCTTCCATCTCGATTAATTTATTTGTCTTTACTTCTGGTTGAATCGTTACTTTTCATTCTAATTTCATGACTTTCTTTAAAGCTTTTAATCAACAATTCAAGATAGCGTGTTTAGGATTGCATCTATTTTTGTTTTTCGTTCAAGATTAATTTAGGTTAACTATTTTTACCTCCGTAGGAGATGACCCTAGGTAATCACTACAACTACCTTGTATACTTGTGAGTAGGATGGCCTAGGTAATTTTTAGAACTTTTAAGCACAACAAGTTTTTTACACTATTGTAGACAATCTTGAGGGACCCAAACTAAAAGATCAAGAGATTGGTGAAAGCCAGCCAGTGATGAAGGAGTATATCATACCAGTAATCGGTACTGCCACTTTGTGCATACGATTGAGGGGACAGCTAGGAACTATGAATTGAAGAGTATCCACTACAACATGCTGTCATCATTCTATAGAGTTCTAATGAAGATCCTTTAAACTTCATTCGGGAATTCTATACCACTCTCCTGACATTCTCGTTGGATGGCCTAGATGAAGATCAACTTTGGGTGAGGTACTTCCTATACATATTTGAAGGATCGGGCCAAGGCATGGCTGATGACCCCTTCCACCTGGTTCATTGACTACATAGGAAGAGGTATATAATAAGTTCATAAGAAAGTTCAATTCACACTAGAAGACTTCTGAGTTACTGACAAAGATAGCTATAATTGAAGTGGATCACTTAGAAATCAGATTGGCCCTCTCAATAAGATCAAGCGTTTGAAGGCAGATAGATTCACCTGGCCCCCCAACATCAGTTGCAATCTTTGGTGCTGACCCCAGATCATCAATTATAGAGGACCGTCTAAGCCTTAGCAGCCTATCGAGGCCCCAGCATCTAGTTCTTATTCTTGTGCACTGGCCTTTGGAAGGCAATTCATCCCTTCACTCAGAAGGAGGGAGAGCCATTCCATAAGGTGTGGGAATGCTTCAAACTCCTGCTCATTCATTGTCCATACCATCATTTTCTACTCCACATGCAGAACCATTTCTTTTATGATGGATTGACACAACAATGTTAATATACAGTGGACAATGTAGCAAAAGGAGTTGTAGGAGAGAAGATAGTTGAAGAAACGTATGAGATCTTCGAAATATTGGTGGCCAATTTTTCAACAAAAGAGCGTGAGGGGAAGAAGAGCTGAAGTTCATGAAATAAGCTCAAATCAAAAACTAGCTATGCAGTTAGCTGAGTTAACAAGGTATGTAAAGATGCTGACTACAAGGCTACCCCAAAACTTTCAAAATCAAAAGGTATATGGTATATGTGGAACTTGTGGTCATGGAGCTAACGTTTGTTCGTATTCTTGTGAGCCTTTTGCAAATGGGGAAGGACGAGTAAACTCACTCTACGATTTTTAACCAAGGGAGCAAAATGTTCTGTACTCAAATACCTACAATCATTATTGGAGAAACCACCCCAATTTCTCATGGAAAAAAATAATCCACCAATACAGCTCCAACCGTAATGCCAAAATTTTTAGAGGCTGAATTATTACCAAGGGCAATCCTCATTTCAAACCCATTAAGCAAGCCTTCTTTGGAGGAAAGCCCAAATGCGTTTATTCAGGTCACAACTTAAAATCAAGAAATGAACAATAAGAGGTTTGATTCTTTAGAGGCATCTATGAAGAGGATTAAGATCCAAGTAGGGTAACTCGTAGTTCAAATGCACAACAATCAGAAAGGGAAGTTGCCCAGTCAACCCGGGCAAGCCCAAAAAGTCACTATTATGAGAAATGGTAAGGTAATCGATAAGCATGTTGAGATCCTTTCTAATCTATCTAGTGTAGGTAATCAAAAGGAGGAGAGCCTCCCCAACAAAGAAGGTGAACAAAATGGAGGAAGCAGTGGGCATGACAACCCTTCAAGTTAGGTTCAAAAAGGTGAAAAATTAGGGCATACAACCGACTGCAATAAAGGACCAAGATTGCATAAGGCGACTAATTCTTATAAACCATTGATCCCATATTCGAGCCGCATTAAAGAATCAAAACAAGACAAACAATTTTCTTATCTTTATAATATGTTTTCCAAAGTTAATATTAACCTGCCTTTGTTAGGTGTGATCAGAAACATTCCAGCTTATATGAAGTTCTTCAAGGAACTAAACACCAAAAAATGAAAATTCGAGCCAAACGAGAAGGTGATAGTCTCGGAGGTTACAAATGTGGTGCTATAACAACAATTTCCCCCCAAAATTGAAGGATCTAGGGAGTTTCCTTGTTCAAGTGTCAATGGGAAATGGTGATGAGGTTAAGGGCATACTTGATCTTGGGGTGAGTATAAACCTTATGCCTCAATCTATTTATGAGAAACTGGATCTAGGATAGTTAAGACCAACCAATATGTGCCTGCAATTAGCTAATAGGTCAATTCGTTATCTGAAAGGAATAATAGAGGATGTGTTAGTGAAAGTTGGAGGATTTATTGTTCCCATAGACTTTGTTGTCCTAGACATGAAGGAAGTGAAGGAGAAAGAAAAAGAGCACTCTATAGTCCTAGGGAGACTATGGCCACTACCAATACCTTGACTGATGTGAAGAACGGTAAACTGAGCATGACTGTTTTGAGAGAAACAATAGAATTTTTAATCGTTGATGTTGAACCTATTTCTACTACCACTATTTCTGAAGATTGTTCTTTTGTTGATCAAGTTAATGATGAAGATTTCATTTTGCCTTGTAGGATGAAGAAGAATAAACGAAGATGGACTAGTGATAAGTGTAAATTGCATCGTATTTTAGGGCTTAGTTTGATATGTACTTAATTGTTAATTTAATCGTTTAGTATGTGTTTAGGTTAAAATTGTATTAGTTTGTTAATTATTTATATTTTAAGTTTTTTATGGGTTAGTACAAGTCTTTGAGCTTAAATATTATGTTTTTAAGGTACCTTTATATGTTGTTAGTGTTTCGGGGTCAACATCAAAGAACAGAGAAGTTTCGAAGACATTCGGGCAGAAACAACGGCCACGATTGTGACAAAAGCATCAGGTTGGCCCACGATCATGGCCCACATGCCACGGTCATGACAGAAGCCCAAGACATGGCCCATAATCGTGGCTTACATGCCACGATTATGACAGAAGGCGCAGATATGGCCCACAATCGTGACGTGCGTCGGGCAGATGCCCAGACACTCAAAAACGTCAAGTTTTGAGGGATTTTTTGAACCATAAAAAACCCTAGGGCTACTCAAATCATAAAGGATATTTAAAGAATAAGACAAAGAGGCAGGAGGAGATTTTTCATCAGCCACTTTTGAGAAACCCTAGAGAGAATTCATCAAAAGATTGAGAAAGAGAAGAAGGAAGAGAGAAGTGGAGAAGAAGCTGACTTGACATTCTTCTCGAATCAAGAGTTTACTGACATCGCTGCCTCCCATCATCCATTCAGATCGTATTTCTTGTTTATTTTCCATTTTATTATTTTATATAATTGGGAATAATAGTTTGACGATAGGATTTTGAATGCTGAGATGTTCTAAACTCACCTTTAGAGTTTTATCTTTGAATTAATGAAATATGAATGTTTGTGTGTTTATTGGATTTATTGTGGTTTAATTCTACAAGTGCATAATTAGATAATAAATTGAGAGGGTGAATCAAATGAAAATAATTAAATTGGGCTAACGAAAGTTAGGTGATTCAATAGAACAATAATTAAATCAAATCGGTAAATTGTTCGAAGAGAGATCTTGCATAGGTTTCTGATAGTTTATTAGACAACTTCAGAACTAATAAAGATTTTGGATAGGTTGTTAATTGAGAGATTGCAACTTCTATAATATGATTAGGGTTTATAATTTAGGATTAATGATTATTACTTGAGAGAGAGTAATCAACCCTAGGATTGTCTAAAACCAACAATCTGGTAATTCATAATCAGTTAGGTTAGCATTAAGGATAAGTAAAATTCCCTTTCTCTCAATCCATAATTTCCTCAGGTTGATTCTTAGGTGTGTGTTGCAACTGCTGAATAATTAATATTTTCATGATTGATTCTTAATTTGATTGATTGAATTGAATTCTCATTTTAGTTTCGTTATATTTTGAATTTCTACGATTTTTTCTGGCCTTAGATTTTAGGATTAGATTATCCCTCCTTGTGGGATCGACACTATAAGGCCCCAAATTATACCCAGTTGGAATGTTACATGTTCATGAAAGTACATGTATGATAGGTGTAAAAATTGTGATATGATTGAGAATTACATATGACTTGAATTTTGGGTTTAATAGATCCTACTTAGTGAATTGGAATTAATTGAAACCATTATAGAATTGACGTATTAAAATGTACATTTGGAGTAGGAAAATTGTCAAGTTGCAAGATAAGTTGGTACATGAAAATTGGAATGACTAAGCCTATGAGTTAGTGACATTTGGCATAGTTGATGCATTGACCAATGGAATAGTAGTAAATTGACAAGTGGCATTAATAAGTAAGAGACAAATGGCTTAATATATTGTTTACATTTGGCAGCTCTAATGTGGGAAAAATGAAGAACATGCATAGTGACCCATGTTGTTACAATTTGATGACTCCTAGCAATGGATGAGGCAAGTTTTTGTTGGATTCAATTTTTGTTTTGCTCATTCTTCACTATCTTGCAATCCCTCCACCAAAACTCTATCATTTCCTCTCAACTTCTAGAGTTTTTGGGATCGTTTTCTCTTGAAATTCTTGTAAGTTACTGCATTAAGAAAGCTACTTTATATTACCTTCTATGTTGTTATCATCTTAGTGTTAAGATCATCTTACATTTACCTAGATTTCGGAAGTGCTTTGGTTGCATAAAGGTTAGTTTTATTAGTTCTTTGAAGAAGGAACTTAAAGGTAATTAGGTAAGGGATTACTAAACATGATAGCTTGTATTATTTCAAGTTTTAAGATAATTGAATTGGCTTGAAATACGAGTTAAGATGATGACAAATGAATGCTGGGAAAATGATCTTTGTAAGACAAAGTATCTAATTTTGATGTGTGGAAGATATTTATTTGTAAGATACTTAATGAATGATTTTTGAATTGGTTTGGACATGAATTTGATGATGTATTGAAGCATTAATATGGTAGAATTGAAGTGAAATTGATGGACTTTGTTGAAGGTGTGTCAAATGGAAGTAAAGAATCAAGTTTTGGAAACAATTTGGAAGCTGTGGGTGAGAGAACCTTTAGTTCACTCATCCCACGATTGTGGGATTTATAAGGCTTATTCCCATAGTTGTGGGAAGTACTTAGGAACTGGAATATGTTGGTTTTAGGAAATTATGGGACTATATAAGGTTAAGGTACTTTATAATGGTTTAATTAGACTTAATTAAGGTGTAAAATGAACCTAGTTTGATGTAGAATAAGTTCATTAAAGGTTGAATAAGATTTGGATTTTTTAAATTGAAGTAATAACTTATAGAAGGTTTTATTAGATAACAAAGTATCTAATTTTGGAACTTATAAGTTGTTAAAAGAATGAAGTATACTTATGAACATTAATATTATTTAAATGATAAAAGTGATGTGTTAGTTATGAATGTTTGAGAATTGGGAACTTAGGTGAGTACATATAAAGTGTAATTACTTAATGTAGTCATTGGTGCATTTATGCTTATGCTTATAAGGCATGATAAGTTTGTTCAAGTGAGAATGAATGGGTTCAATTTGAGC
>JANZLC010024334.1:0-10096 GCA_026413385.1 Erythroxylum gracilipes
TAATTTTTTACTAAATTTAAAAATAAAATAAACAAATTCTGCAAATGGTCCCAAGGACAACCTGTACAGTTGAACCTGAATTCAGGAGTTTCTTGTCCATTGCAATCAGTCACAGATTTTACAATATCAAACTTCTGATGCTGCAGGCCTTTTAATTAGGCCCAAATCTGACCATAATGGACTATACCCGCTCTAACCCCTGATTTTTTTTAGACTTGGGCTCGAGCCTGAGTTGGCTTGGTCTGACCCTCAAATTAGGACTCTGGCTGGGTCCGGCCATGCTCGGCTGGATCCGATCATAATTTCTCAAGGTAAGCAATCTCTACATGGGGAAGTACATTATCAGATGAAGATCTGAAATTTACATTTAAATATTGCAGCTCGTCAATGTCTTGTAGTTCGATAACCTTTACATTAAGAATGAATGTTTCGTCTAGTTAAATATCTAAAATTTATATATTAAAGAAACTTTATTATTAAACGATCGTCAAATTTAAAAATATTTCTCTCAAAACAAAATTTAAAATTAATTGTAAAAATTATAATAGATTAATAATTAAATTATATTATTATTTCAATTATTATTTAATTAATAGTAAATATGATTATAAAAAACAAAAATCATTTTATAATTTTCATAAGTTATAAAAAGTAAAACAATTATTCAACCATTAACACGTAGGATAGACCTTATTACATGTCTCGGATCGTTCATGATAGGGTAAAAAACGAAACAAATGCGAAATATCTTATTTCAGTTCCATCCAGAGTTCCAAAGTAGTTTCCGATGCCAAACGAGCTCCAGTCTTCCCAGCACAGTTGAGGAAGTTGATTACCGACGTTCGGTTAACGTAGTCTTTCTTCAGTTTTCTTAAGACGTAAGCACTCATAACGGGTCAGAGGATCTGTATGCTTACGAATTATATAAGTAACTGAAGGAGACCTTAACCTTTATATATAGCTTCTATTTCGGGCTTCCCCATCACAAGCCCGGGAAGCCCGATATGGGTCTGGTCCACACTAATTAGAATTAATTTTTCTCCCGAACTTTAACCCATAATCTAGATCATTTATTGGAGTACTTTATTACCTTTGTTAAGATCAATTTATGTAACTTAACCTATAAGTTATTAAAAACCCGAAAATATAATTAATAGTTATCCAATTTATAGAAAAAGACAAAAATGTCCTACAATTTTTACCAACTTTATAATCAATTAGATTGGGATTAGACTCGAAGTGACTACCTCAAATTTGATTGGACCTTAGGCAAGACTCGAGTCTTAACAAAAACGGTTGTGCTAGGCTTAAATCTAAGTAGGGCTCTCAGGCCCAAGTTTGGGCTTGTCTATTGCAATCCTTACAATAAGAACCTAAATAAGCTCTTAGAAAAAAGTGAAAAGGATTAGCATTCCTCAATCCTAACATCATTCACTCAAAAAAAAAATTAATACAAGGGAAAGAAAACAAAGCCGACTATCTCGCGAACCCTATCCTCTACGAATGTAGGATTCTACGGTACAGAGCTCCATTCAGGTTTTGGTAGAGGATTTCCAGAATGCTCGTTGGAGGCTCCTGAAGTATATGCAGGGCCGGCTCTGTTGAAAAGGCTAGATTAGTCAATCTATCAGCACAGTGATTCCCTTCTCGATGTGTTTGCTTAAGTTGCACCATATCGCTTATGGATGAGGATAGAATATTAATGACCTCTAACGAGTTTACTTCAACTATCACACGTTTATAGCCCCATTCTCATGCCAGCATGAGTCCTGAATATACACCCCAGAGTTCGACAATTAGAGGATTGCCTACTGTTATATTATGTAAAAAGCCTACGCACCAATACCTCTGGCAGGTTCTAATAACGCCTCCTGCTGATGCAATATTACATCCCGTTTTTACCGCACTAGCCATATTAAACTTGACCCACCCCTCTATGAGTTTGTTCCAACCTACTAAAGTACCCAAAGGTAGGCATGGTACTTGAAAGACCCGGTTTTTCATCTCACTGGCCCGTGTGATCCAATTAGTATAATCCATGACAATTTTAGTCCCGTCTATTGGCCACACAAAACTTGGCTCAAAGTTGCTGGTATTTCTCCGATTTCAACAAAACCAGCAAGCCACTATAAAGATAATAGCCACGCTGAAATAAGGAAGCACCTTCCAAGCTGTTGCACTCCTTCCAGTTGTCATTGTTTCCTAGTCAATTTGCTTTTGTCCAACGTTTGACAAGGTATGCAGCTAACTAGTAACTACATAAACTAGTATCCTTTCACATCATGTTTTTAATGATGCTTCGGCTTTAGTGTTTGTGAATCTTTTCTTAAATTCCTCGAATTTAAAAATAATGAAAAATCAAGTTCAGCCCAAAATTTAGACAATTCCGGTAAGGCGGGTCCAAATTGTTAGACAGAAGACAAGCTTACAGTTCGGCCACATAAATTCTGATGATCTATCACTTACAAGCTTTCGTCAAGACAATAACAGGCAGGCCCTTAGCTGTCTAAAAGCAATTCCGTCTTACATATGGATTAGTTAGGGCAGTTCTCCAACTACTTAAATCAGCATTATGTATATTGTACCCACTTGAATCTTGATGTATATTGGTCAGAAAAAGATAGGAAAATAAGTTATACTATACTAGATTATTGTAAAATTTTGACTTAGTACTAGTTGCTACAAATTAATATAAAAATTGAAATATCAAAAAATTATCAAATAAGAATTGTAATTTTAAAAAATATTGGAGAACTAAATTAAAAAAGTATTTTTATTTTTAAACATAAACTTTAATAAATTTAGATATTGAGTCAAATTCTGAAATATTTTTCAATTTCTTAGTTATAATAAGAAACTAAAATTCAATTATATAAAATTTGTAGAATATTTTATAATTTTAAGATTATTTTAAAATAATGTTCAGTATTTTTATATATAAATATAATATCAAAATAAGTACTACTTCTAATTCAATATTTGCATCAAGATAATCATTGACATAAAATTTTTTGAATATGTATTAATTAGAGTTGATATTTTAACTTAAATATAATCTAAGATTTACTAATAAAATTCAAATTGTTTAATATTCCGACTTTGTCTCGATTTCATACCACTTATAGGACCTCTATGAAATGAATTTATAGCATTCAGTTAATTGTCCGTCTTGTGTTGAGAACCGAGTCGAAATTTGATCTTGATCTTGGTGAAATAATTACGAGACTTTTTTATAAATTATTTTCTCGAAAGCCTAAATCATTTTAATTTTATAAAATGATTAACACATAAGTTATAATAAAGTGTGAATATAAGTTCATACTTTATTCCGAAGCTTGATCATTATCTTGTTGTATCTCTCAAATTGTTTCTGAAATCGATTTCTTTCAACCATTATAGTTGTACAAATGTCCGACCTCTAACGATATCCACATAATGGGTTGAGAGAATTCTGTAACTCTTATAGAGAGGGTTAAGTAAGACATGTTAATTCCATAAAACTTAAGCCTATTTATAATAAGTTTTTGACGTTTTATTAATTTAATTGAAATTAAATTTTAATTTTAGTTAAACTTTAATTGGAATTACATATAATTCTAATTTATAATTCTAATTAAACAACAATTATTTTCAAATAAGATCCAATATTTTATATTGATCCTTATTTATTAAATATCTCATAATTTATCACAAAGTTTTTCAAACTTTATAATCAAATAAAACTTGATTAAGATATATATGCTCTCTTCAACCCATTCTATATGTAAGATCCGTTAGGCTTCCAAATATGTTGGCAATTATTATAAATCATAATTGGAATCCATAATTAGAATTAGATAAATTAAATCAAATTTATCTTTAATTCTCTAATTAAACAATTTATAATTATAAAATAAGATTGGTGTCTAGAAACTCATCATGACCACTCAAATATTTAGGAATGTCAAAGTGGCTTTGACTAACCTTTATGTTCATGATTTTTTCTTATAATTCAGTCATTTCCTCATGTAATGTTCCGATTAGACATAGAACATGAAATTAATGTTTACTCTATTTTAAGTTCAATTATATTAGTTCTCCACCATTAGCCATCGATTCATTAATGATATTTGCAAACTTTTTACAAAGTGTTATTTTACTCTGGCTAATGATTTCCCGAATTAATAGATACTTACAAATCGAGTTCTTACTGAACGTATGATAGGAAGCTTAACAATGTTTTTATATGTAATTGTTTAAGATCTAATATAGTTTGCTTAAATAAGTTTGTGGATATTCAATTTCTCTTATTGTTAAAACGTCCACACATAAAAAAATGTTAATAATAATCAATGTTTAAAAAACTAGACCGAAAGTTAAACTGATTTAACAAGAGATTCAAGATTTAAAAGGTTTAATCGATAACTGATTGAAGATTGAATAAAACAAAAATTTTAAGAAATAATTGAAGAAGACTATCGACTATCTTTACTTATCGACAAATTTAAAGTTTAATTAAAAAAGATATTGTTAAATAAAAATTAATCAATTTATTAATTTTATTAATTTTAAAAAATTGATCAGTTAATTAATTAGCTAATCAATCTTTAACAATAAAGATTATTAAAATATATTAAATCAAAAAATTAAAAATTATACTAAAAATTGATCGAGATTTTTACTATTAAATGAGATTCGATTTTTTTATTTAACATGAAAAGGAAATAAAAACCGATACAATTACAAAAATAGTCGTACGAAACAAATCCCCAACATATCCTCTAAGAGGAATGAAAGGCACCCTGTGGGTGTATTTTCCAAAGTAATGCTCCCTAGCTCAAACTGAGCGGCAAAATTGGCAAGCCAATCTGCAAACCGATTGCCCTCCTTGTGAATATGGCAGGGTAGAACGACCCAGTTCCAAGTAAAAAGCTCATTGATGCCTAGACAAGGGGATCAAGGGACATTGAACGTGTAGATGGGGATGATAGGATATTTATCACTTCTAGCGAATCCACTTCTAACACAATCCGGCGATATCCCAGATGCTATGCAAGTTTAAGATCAGATAACACTCCCCAGAGTTTGGCTGAGATAGAGATGCACCATCCAAAATTGTGCACAAAGCCGCCTAGCCATGCCCCTTAACTATCGCGAAGAAGGCCACCGTAGAAAGGATGATCATTTGCACGCGTTGTCCGTATTTAGTTTTACCCATTCGGGGGGAGGTTTGCACCAGCCTATCAACTGTTCCGTCCGTGGCCGATTGCTCATATTGGCTCTTCCTTGCCATTCCGAGGCCTTATGAATCTGATGAACGTACTCCAACACGTAGTGCGATGGTGAAGTTGGCCAAGAACATTGCTCCTCGAACAAAACCCCATTTCTCCAGGACCATAAGAACCAACAAGTCGTCTAAAAAATGGTTGACAAGTCCAAACCCCGTACACTTCTATGAGTTTGGAGGTTTTTAAGGAGCCACTTATGGGTTGGCGAGGTGAAAAAATCTGACGAGATTGTCTGTATAGGGAACGTATTCCACAAAGTGCGGGCTCATGTGCAGTTTCGTATTATGTGGAGCAAGGACTCGTCCGAATGACAATGATAGCATGCTACATCTATAGTTAATTTTTTACGAACTCGCTGTTGATTAGACAACAATCGGTCGTGCACAAAGAGCCAAAGAAAGGATCGAATCCTTTGCGAGCCCTTCCATTGCTATATTAGCTGCCATAAATAATTGAATGGGCCAGCATCATGATCCGTAATCATATAATAAGTTGAAGCTGTGGTGAAGTGACCCATTTCTGAAAAACCCCAGGTTAACTTATCAAGTCCTAAGTAGGCCTTGGGTGGAAGTATCCCCGTTATGGACATGCAAATCGAAGTAGGAAGTAGATGTCGGAATTTTTCCCATTACCAGTTCCCAGCGGTGTCCACAAATTGTTGGGTTCATCGATCAATTTCTGAGTGTGGGACAGGATTCGTTGTATGAAGTATCAGTGGTCCTAGATTTTTGAGCCAAAGATCTAGCCAGAAGTGAGTCTTGTCGTCGGTATAGATTCTCCATTTCAATCCCTAAAGGACGTGGTGCCAGGTAGCCTTGATACTCTTCCAAACCATTGAACCTCCCGTAGCAACAAGATTGGTGGGAATATTGTCGGCATCAAAGTTGTATTTAGTAGAGAGAATTTGTACCCATAACGCTTTAGGCTTCGAAATCAAGGACCATTCGAGTTTCGCAAGTAAGGTGTCATTGGTTTCTCTAATCTTCCTAATACCAAGCCCTCTCATATCCTTAGGCTGGTAGACTTTATCCTAGTTGACCAAATTTATCCTCCTTTTTCCATTATTCGCGCCCCACAGAAATTGTCACATTATTTTCTCTTATTCGTCATAGAGTTCACGAGGGAGATGAACTGTCTGCATGGTATAAATGGGAAGGGCCGTTATGACTGATTGAGTCAATGTGATCCGCCATGCGAATGACAAGAGATTGGCCGCCCATCCTGAGAAGCGTTGTTGGACCTTATCTAGAATATGTTGGTAGGTTTTCTTACTAAGTCTCTCATGTAGAATGGACACTCATAGGTATCGTCCCAAATCATTCGTATGCTTAAAGCCTAACTCTCTGCTTAGCAAATGTGCCTCAGAGTGACGGAAATTTTTGGAAAAGAAACACCGAGATTTGTCTAGACTGACTAGTTAACCCGAGGCTTCACAAAAAATGTTCAGTATTTTCCTAATCAAATGCACCTGGTCCATTGATGCTTCTGCGAAAAGAATTAGATCATCCGCAAAAAATAGGTGCGAGATAGAAGGCCCTCATCTGCATAATTTGATGGACTTCCAATGTCCATGAGACACCGCGGTGTTAATCAAGTGACCCAGATGTTCCACGCAGAGAACAAAGATGTAAGGCGATATGGGGTCGCCCTGTCTGATGCCTCTGGTGGGAAGGAATGGATCACTGAGCTCGCCATTCTAGATCACTTGTATTGATATCAAGGAGAGACATTTCAAAGTAAGATTTATCAAAGAGTCAGGAAGTCTAGCTTCATGTAGAGTATCTTTGATAAAATAACAAGAAAGTCTATCGTAAGCTTTTTCTAGATCCACTTTTATCGCCATGATTCCTTTTTTGCCCTTTCTCCTTTTCATGGTGTGAATAACTTCTTGAGCAATAATAATGTTGTTCGTGATCAGGTGACCTGGAACAAAGCTGCAGTGGGTTGGAGCAACGAGGTCTTCTCGGTGGGGTTGAGCCAGTTGACAATAATCTTGGTAATGGCTTTATAAACCACTGAACATAAAGTAATAGGCCTGAATTGTGTGATTGACGTAGGAGATGGGATCTTAGGTATAAGGACCATAATAGTGCGAATCAGTTTAGTTTCTCATGCTTCATGTTGAAAGATTTTTGCATAAAAAGAGTTAGCAAAGGCTCGACGATGTTCCATTGGGATTGATAAAATAAGGCAGTTAAACCATCATATCCCGGTGCTTTATTCAGTGCCATCTCAAAAAAAACCGACTTGATTTCCTTGGGACTGAGTGGACTAATTAGGTCATTTATAGCCTTGTGAGAGAATGGAGGAAAGCCTCCCTTGATATGAAGTTCCTTAGGAGGATTTAACTATGTTGTGTAGAGTTTTTCAAGAAAGCGCTTCGCGAGACTTTTGATGCTAGCTGTGTCTGATCCTATGCAGCCATTTTCATCTGTCAAGGAAGTCACCCTCATTCTCCGTCTTCTGGTAGTCGTCATTGCATGATAATATTTGGCGTTTCTATCTCCCTGGCTTATCCATTGATAGCGTGAGCGTTGGTGCCAGTAAAGCTCTTCTTGACAAAGGACTTGTTCTAGTTCCGTGCGGAGGTGTTTTTCTAGGTCTCGAAAAGAATCCGAGTTATCTTGTTCTAAAGTTGTTAGATGCCGTTTAGTCGTACCATGAGTCGTTTTTTTCCTATGAAAGATATTCCTAAAAATGTTATTATTCCAATACTGTAATCTTTCAGAGAAAATCCTAACCGCTCCACTGAAATCATTCACGTTTGGATTCCAATTATCTTGGACAAGTTGACCAAAGCTATCTTGGGTTAACCACGCTGACTAAAAGCTGAAAGGTTTAGTGGTCCGAGGAGAGTACGTGCGTTGTTGTATTGTGACTAAAAGAGGGCGATGATCTGATTTTAAAAAAGGTAGATGGGTAACTGAAGTGTATTGGAAAGCGGACTGCCAGGAGGATGAGCAGAATATTCGATCTAGTCGAGCAAGAATCTATCCTCTTCGTCAAGTGTATTAAATCTTGAAGTTGACAACATTGAACACAGTCTTGAAACTTTGTATCGACTATAGATTGTAGTTTGGACCCTCCGCGTTTATCCTTGCTCTCTAGCTTGGCATTGAAGTCCCCTCCCAAGCGCTAAGGTTTAGAGGTAATTGTAGCTATTTTCCGTAGTGAATTCCATAAGAAATGTTGAAGAGCACTCTTTGGGCTAGCATAAATGGCAGAGAAATCGAAAAAAGTGTGATCCCACTCAATATTAGCATGTACAAATTGTCGGTGAGCCAGTAGAATGCGAACCGAGATATTATCTTCCCATAGTAACCATATACCCCTTGAGATTCCTTCAGCTTCGACTCAGAATGAGTGATCGAAACCCAAACTTCTAATAACCTTCCCGATTCCCGCTAATTCTTGATTCCACCAGGACAACGAGGAGAGGTTTATAGATCTAAATGTAGTTCTTAAAAATGGGCTTGAAGGTCTTACCTCTAGCCCCTTGGCAGTTTCATATGAAAATTGACATATAAAAGGATCACAATCTGGAGTAAACACTGTTACTCTTGAGTGTTTACTGTGTTATCCTCCAGTACCCGACATGGGTTTGCCTTGAGAATTTGTGGTAGCTCTTCCATTTGAGTATCCGGCACAAAGGCATACTCGTTTTCTGCCATCAATTCTGTGTCATTGTCTGGTGATCTTGATGGAGGTAAAATATTTTCATTGATCGCTGGGTGTAAGGGAAGATTAATACATTCATTTCGCGTATCTTCCTCTATGTCTCCGCATCCTCCATCCTTTAGCATTGCTAGCGCAAGGGATTGGTCCTGTTTCATTAGTTCAGTGTGTGAGGGAATGGAGATGGCCACGTGTCGATGTGTTCTTCGGGGGGACGACTCCCTTGTTGTACTTGGGTTCGAAATTGGTTTGGGTGGGTTGAGTTATGCTACTGTGGTCCGTGGGATGGCAGGAGTTAGTTTGGACAGGGAGGGTTAGCTAGTGGGCCTGCTGGGCCCAGGATCCTTCGGCCTTACTGCTTTTCGGCCTCTCCCTGTTGCTTGTGGAGGGGCTATATTTTGGAAGTGGGGCTTAAAAGTGACTTCGGGTGGCTCTTCTCTTCGGCTATCTTCCTCTAGCCGATCATACTCTGGTAACGTTACAATGTCCTAGTTTGTCAGTACCGAATACCTTGAGTCCCTCGTGTTCGCGTGATTGATGCTTCCTCACTTGTCGCTTCCTGGAGCCGTTGCGCGGGTCGTTGGTCGTCGAGTTCAACTTTGCACCTGGATCTATGGTCCGTAGACCTCCTTGGGAGGAGAGATCGCCGGCTGGTCCTGTCAGATTTCGGTGGGAGTTGTCGTCCTTCTCGTCGTTGGCGTGTCCTCCGTTCAGACTATTATTGGTCCGGATCAGGGAATTTGTGGCTCTGTGTCCAACCCTTCCATAAGAGAGGCAAATCTGCGACAGTCCCTCATGAGTTCAAATCACCTGTCCATTTCTATTCTGTCTTATTCTGTCCAGGGGCAAAAACGTCATCGTCCTACTTACAAAACTTCACAACTCTGTTAGTGTTCCAATTTTGATGGCTTTATGAGCCAAGCCGTCAGCGAGACATCCAAGATTTGAAAACTTATTTTCTTTTGCTCCCAACACGTTATAATACAATAATAATAATTAAATTAATTAAATTTTAAATTAAATTTTTATAATTTATAAATTAATTAAACAATTTTAATAAATTATCAAATTTTAAAATTTTATTTAAAAATTAAATTGTGTCACAAAAAATCATATTTTAAAAATTAAAAGTCAAAATATATGTCACAAATAAA
>JANZLC010024335.1:0-10094 GCA_026413385.1 Erythroxylum gracilipes
TGTAGGAACCATTGGAGATGCTTTGGAGAGTGTAGTTAGTGATTTAGAACTTTTGGTGATGTGAGGAAGACCCCATAGAAATCCCTTCGTCTAATTCATCTTAGACTGAGTCCCTTTGTCTGATTCATTTTCGACTAAATCCCTTCGTCTGATTCATCTTGGACTGACTCCGTTCGTTTGATTCATCTTAGACTGAATTCCTTCATCTAATTCATCTTAGACTGCGTCTCTTCATCTGATTCATCTTAGACTGAACCCCTTCATCTGATTCATCTTAGACTGAATTCCTTCGTCTGATTCATCTTAGACTGAGACCATTCCTCTGATTCATCTTTGACTAAGTCCCTTCATCTGATTCATCTTAGACTCAGTACCTTCGTCTAATTCATCTTAGACTACGTCCCTTCGTATGATTCATCTTAGACGGAGACCCTTTGTTTGATTCATCTTAGACTGGGTCACTTCGTCTGATTCATTTTAGACTAAGTTCCTTCGTCTGATTCATCTTAGAATGAGTCCCTTCGTCTTATTCATCTTAGACTGACTCCTTTCATCTGATTCATCTTAGAGTGAGTCCCTTCATCTGATTCATCTTAGACTAGCTCCCTTCGTTTGATTCTTTTTAGACTGGCTCCCTTCGTCTGATTCATCTTAGACTAAGTTCCTTCATCTGATTTATCTTAGACTGAGTCCCTTAGTCTGATTCATCTTAGACTGAGTCCCTTCCTCTGATTCATCTTAGACTGAATTCCTTCGTTTGATTCATCTTAGACTTAATCACTTCGTCTGATCCATCTACAGTTTTGGAAATTCAAGATTTTGACCTTATATATGGCAAATTCTCTCTTAAGGTCTTAACAAAAATCTTGGATCTAGAAGTCCTCTTTGAAACAGTCCTAAAACGACCTTAGTCCGATGTCTCTAGAGAAAGTTATGCCAATTGTCCCAAAATAGGTACAATAAGATTGAGAAAAAAATCACATTTGATTCTTTATAACTTTACAATCTGACCTCCAAATGAAGTGATTTTTGAACCAACGGATTCCTGACATATTTCTCTATCTCTACATAAAAATTTATAGCCTTTGGTATCGATTTGAAAAAGATTAATTGAATCAAAGTAAGGGTATCGGTTAGAAGAGTACGAATTGGATATGTTACTAAACATACTTCGGTATTTTGATGATAACTTGATCTGTAGAGCTCCAAAAAAGATGATTCTTGTTTGTAAATAAACTAGAAACATAGGGCTGATAGTTGTCTAAAGAAATCGAGTTCTAATTCAGTCCCTAAGAATTTCAATTTCTGGATGGAATTTGAGCACAGAATACTATTTCAGTATAAGAATAGTCTAGAAATGGGGCCCAACACATGTTGTGGTATCAGAGACACACATTTCATGACAATCCGATGTTGGGCTTAGGAAACGAGGTCCTACATGTTATGTTATCAAAGCAAGAGCTAGACTCTGGAAATACAAGGCCCAATAGTTGTCATATCAGAGCCCAGAATTACTATCTTACATGGGCATTTTTTGAATTATGTGTAAAGGTACACGTATTGTGAGCATGTCATAGCAGGCAGTAGCAACTAATCCCTTGGCTGAGTCACACACATGAGCATTTGTTAAAAGTTTAAGCTGATAGAAATAGTGAGACGAATAATGATCTGTCAGAATGTGAGAAAATGAAAATTTATGGTTATTTAGAACTGAGAAATAGTATATGGTTAGAGACTCAACATATTTGTATTGCGGGATGCATTATTGAACATGACAACAATATTACATTGTGGTGATATATCCCTAAGTGTGATATAGATGTGAATGTATTGTCATGGATTGTTTGAGAAAAATAGGGATATAAGTATAAATGATGAGATTAGAGTGTACAAGCATAATGCAATGAAAACATAACCTTGTTATGATCTTAAGAAGAGGAATTGGAATCGAAGTGGTTGTTCGAGTAATGCGACAAAAGTTATGCTCCACCGTAAGAAGATATTAGTGAAATGAAGATCAAAATTTCATAGTGATTTTACATCAATAATTCTGAATTGATTGAGGATATGCATATGGAAGAAAAAATGACAATAGGAAAATGAGACAGAAATGAGGAAAGAGTGAAGAGGAAATGAAATAGACATAAATGACTTTTCATGAGATGAATGATATGTAGTAAAGAGAAAGTTAGAAATGCATATAAGATAGGATTTTATGTATGAATCAGATTAAAGTATCATTTATGTAAGATATAAATTAGTGATTTGTCAGAAATAAATATGTGGACAAAATAGGATGACTTTGATGATACACACCTAAGCATATTTAGCAGTAATTATGTTTATTACTTCATTGAGTTTTGGTAATTATAACATTATGACCTTGTATGAATGATAAAAATTTGTCTTCTTGAGGTATTAAGAATGATAAATGAAAGAACAAATAAGAAATGAATATGTAATGATTTAAAAGTGAGTATTGGAGTCCCAGTCCTAACAGAGACACAAGCATAAAATGTAGAATATGTTACTAAAGGTGTACGCATTGTGTTTGATGTAAAGTATCCAACTATGTTATTAGATTCTTGAATTTGAGGTGACTTTATTGCTAATATTAGGAGACATTACCATGCCTCTAGATCAGTCAAGTAAGAATTTCGAGGACAAAATTCTTTTAAGAGGGGGAGAAATGTTGGCCCCCGAATTTTTTTATTATTATTAAGCATGATTTAAATATTTTTTGAGGTTTTGATAGCTTAAATATTTTAGAATTATTTAATTATGTCAAATTTAGTAGGATTTATTGCATGGGTTAATGGAATTAAAGTAAGGTAGTAAGATTGTTTAAGGGTATTTTTGGAAGATCACTTAAGGATAAAAGACCATAAGCATATAAGGGAAAAATGGACTTTGCACACTCATTCAGGATAGAAATGGAAGAAGAAATGTTGTCTTGTTCTTTTAAGAGGGGAAAATGTGATTTGAGGGAGAGAAAGAAGAGAAATATGAAAACAAAGAGAGGAGAAGAAAGTTTCGGTGGAGAAGAGAGAAAAGAAGAGAAAATAGGCTAAGTTTCGATTTTTCTTAGCTTTCAAGAGAGATTTTAAGGTGGTTTAAGAAGAGAAAAACGTAGAGGAAGAGAAGAGCTTGCATTATAGCTAAGAAATTCTTCATTTGGTCAAGAAGAGAGAAAGGTAAAGGAAGAGAAGGGCGTTCATTATGGCTAAGAAATTCTTCATTTAGTGAAGAATCAAGGTAAGATCAATTTGAATCTTTTGGATTTTTGGAAGGATTTTAGTTCAAGGAGTTTAGAAAATGCATGGGTTTAAGTATTCTAGAATCAATTTTAGTGATTTTACATTGTGGGATTTTCAATTAGATTCTTATTGAATGGGATTTTGCCATTGTTGAAGGAGATCAAGAAAGGCAAGAGGAAAAAAAGGAGAGGCATTTTAAGCAAGTCTTTAAGCAAGGAAATTCAAGATGGGCACATGTTTATAATAGAGTAAATAAACCACTAATGTTTTCTTTGAATCAAGGAAGTTTTATGATTTCAATTGCATCATAAATGTTCCATTTATTGCTTCTTGAATGAATTGAGAAATTGTTGTATGTCTGATATATGAAATCATGTTTTCGGAAATGGTTTTCGAAATATCTCATGTTCATGAAAAACAAATTTCCAAAATTTTCCATTTGGGCAATATGTTTACAAGATGTGAAATGCATGACTACGTGGGTTTGTGGTAGTCCCCTAAATTAAGTCAAGTACACTTTAACAAAAGGCTTCTCCCACCTAGCCACTAGTCGCATGGAGCTCCTTCACGGACTCCCCTAAGTTCACGGCTATGCAAGACCACTAAATGTGATTGTGATAGTACGTTCTGTTCACAGCTACATAGGAACCTTATGGGAAATATGTAGTACGTTCTGTTTTTGGATCCACCTAAACCATTTTTGATGTGCTTATGTGCTCATGATATATTGACGAGATTGATGCATACATGATTTGCATTACTGTGAATTTGGTTGAAAATTTAAGAACCATGTGTTTTATAAACTCAATAAGAATTTTCTATGAAAAGTGGATGTTTTCAATGGTTTTGCTTATTATCTATTATAAACTTGTTACCACGAGCTTTGAAGCTCACCCCCTTTCTGGCCCATCTTCAGGTGAAGAGAATGAGATCAAGTAACCAAGATTCGAGGCATCATTATACTTTTTCAATGATTTTTTAAATTAAGTTAGATTTTGTAAAAGCAAGGCTTTAGACGCATTTCGAGAATTATTGGGTTTGGTATCTTTTTTATTTTGGATTTTGATACCCATGATGTAATGTGGCTTGGAATGCCATTAAAGCTTTGTAAAACTCTTATTTTTGTTGTTAATGAAATATGAATTGTTAATGATGAGAATTAGTTGTAAGTGATGATTCGAATGAGTAGAGAGTTTAATGAAGAATAGTTGGAATTTGAATGGTTATGAAATGATGTTCCATAGAGGAAGTGAATTTGAGAACATTATGAGTGAAAGTGATGATATAATGAATGTAGGAACTATTGGAGATGCTTTGGAGAGTGTAGTTAGTGATTTAGAACTTTTAGTGATGTGAGGAACACCCTGTAGAAATTCCTTCATCTGATTCATCTTAGACTGAGTCCCTTTGTCTTATTCATATTAGGCTGAATCCCTTCGTTTAATTCTTCTTAGACTGACTCCCTTCGTCTGATTCATCTTAGACTGAAATTCCTTTGTCTGATTCATCTTAAACTACGTCCCTTCGTCTAATTCATCTTAGACTGAGTCCTTTCATCTGATTTGTCTTAGACTGAATTCCTTCGTCTGCTTCATCTTAGACTGAGTCCCTTCGTCTGATTCATCTTAGACTGAGTCCCTCTTCTTTTGAATGTAGGAGGTCTTGTGACCGAGGCACCTTCAGCTATAAAAACATGTGATTCAGTCATGCATCTTTGTCCTCAATTTGTAACAATGTTTCTTGGAAACCCCACTCTGATACCAACTTAAGTAAATCACTTATTAATATAGAAATCACATAAAGTATACCGAATACACAAGAAGGGGGGTTGAATTATGTAATCTTTTCTAAAATATTAATCTTTTGAGATTTCTTGAATTTCTTTACAAAATTCAAATTATCACAAAAACACTTTATTAAAGTTGATAAGTAATGCAATCCCACGTAATATTATCTACTCGTCTAACAACAAGAAAATTAAAAGATAAAAGGTTAGAGAATAGACGTCGCGATTTTATACTAGTTCACCCCAAACCTTAGGCTACGTCCAATCCTCAGAGTTTGTCTGAGATTTCATTAAACTCTTCAACTTTACAAGTATTCTTTCTACACTTCTAGAGCCTCTCTAGGTCTCTCTCACACAAAGTATTTTTTATCTGCTATCTTAGCCTCTCCAGGCTTTGGCCTGTCTTTCTCTCTCTAGGAAAGATATTTTTTTAGCTTCACGTTACAGATGTATTCTCTCTCTTCTTTCGCACTTTGAATACATAATTTTTCTAAGTATTTTACAATCAAAACTTTTCTCTTGTAAACGCATTATTTAGTCTTCGACTATAACTAGCATTTATAGTCTAAGTCTCCAACTGTCTTCTTTGAGAAACTGTTTCTTGAATCTTCTAAAAACCGTTATTAGTTGAGTCCTGTAACTAACTCCAACTAACTAACTTACGTTCTAGAATACCTTTTGTATCGTCTAAGATAATACTTCTTCTGTTATCACATTTCGTCTCATATTGTGCTTTGTTTAGTGTTGTGCTTTGTCTTTTATTGCGCTTCGTCTAGTGTTGTGCTTTGTCTGTTGCTGTGCATCATCTGTTGCTGACATAACGTCTGGGATGACTAAGTGTTACTTTCATTTTTCTACACGCTTAACAAACTTGTCAAAATAGTTCATACATTTCTAAGATTATTATTATTTGATTGTCATCAAAATTAATAGAAGTGAAGCCTTCTTGACGTAACAATACATGTGAATCTAGCTTATTAGGTATGATGACAAAATTACCTTTTAATAAGCAAGATGACAAAATTACCCTTTAAAGAAGGGATGAATGTTTTCATGCTAAATTAAGTGGGATTAAAATCCACTTAATTCCACTAACTCTCCATTAATGTTGGGTGTTAGAGGGAGGCGAAAGGGTATCAACTAAAATCCATTTTCTTGTAAAGGTCGTAAGAAAACAAAATGTCTTTTTGTGAATTGTTCACCATCTTCTAAAATACTCTCTCAAAGAACACACCATAAAGCTAGCAATTTGTGTGTGCTCTATTCGTTCTTTCTAGGAGGTTTCAAGCTTCACTCTTCGTGTGGATATCATTAGAGACGTCCTTCTTTGTTCATTGGGGTTACAACAACCCGAAGAGGTGAAGACAATGAAGAATAGAGGAGATTATAAGGTACACATCTTAAATTCATGTTTTGTTTTACTGCATCTAATGACACATGATTCTGTATTTTCTGGGTTTCATTTTATTTTTTGCTGCATATTCTAATAGTTGATATGCATGATCGAAACCCAACAACATTGGGGATAATGAAAGTTTAAGTGTTGGGGTGGGAATCTTATTTATCATGTGTGTTTTTAAGATTGTTTCTTATATGTTTTTAAATTCTTTTTACATTTAGAAAAAATGTACAAACATTCTCTCTTTTTTTATTGCTTCTAGGACAATTTATTATAATTAAAGAGTAAAATTAACTAGAAATTTTCATGGAAACTTAGGCATGTATTTTCACTCTTATGATTGGTCAATGTATGTTTTATTTAGAAGAGTAGTTCGTAGTGGGTAAACATAAGCCAATGAGATTTTGAACCTTTTATAATGATACATCCATATCAGTCTTATTATCTTTTGTTAATATGTGACCTTCATAACATGTACATCCTAAATTTTCCTTGATTTTTCTATTCGAGATCATATTTTTATTACATACATTAACATGGAAATGATATAGGCATTCTTTGTTTTTTTAAGCTACATTGGCCAAATAACGTACCCAATGATATGACTTATCATATTGTTAAGCCCTTTTATCTTTGTTAGCCTTTTCTTTTTATGTTGGAAACATTAAGAGCCTTTAACCTTATTAAATGTCTTACCTAAGCCTTAAAGCTAGTGGAGTATTTATGATTGTTGATGTTTGTGGATACACAAGAGCATAAGTGTGGAGGTGTGCATATTTATGGGTTGGTAATAATTGATGGAATGTGATTTTTTTTCTATTATCAATGAATTCCTTTGTTGATCTAGTTTCTTTCAATTTTCATCTTAAGAAAATAAAAAATAGAAAAAGATAAGAAAAAGATAAGAAAAGAATTTATCAAGGAGGAAAATCATTTGTTTTATAAAGTAATTCATGTTAGCTTTTCCTCTTAAAGTTGTATGAAATGGGTGAATTGATTAAGATGTAAATAAGGGAGAAGTTGTTATGAAAGGTTACTCCTTAAGGTTATAGTGTATTATTTATCATGAATTTTGTGAGTGATTTCTTCTTTAATGCTTCATGTGGTTTGTGATGTGAGGCTTGAATCTAAGCTATAAATAGAGTTTTTACATTTGTCATAGTTGATGTACCCAGTTTGAGTGGATGTTAATTTTTGCACTTAATACTCCCCTAAGTGTTTTTCCTACTTCACTATTTTTAATGGCTTTTGAATTAAATGATTGAAATACACCTCACCTTAACTTTTAACCCCATTACAACCTTGAAAAATCCTTTGATTCATAATTATATATTTGAATCTTTAGTGATGGAGAACTAAAGTGATATGCAAAGTTGTGGAATGTCTTGATTATGAAAGATGTTTAAGTGTACCTATAGATTTATTTTACTTTTAAACATAACTTATCGAAATTTACCCCTAGATTGCTCAATCTTTTAAGAGAATGGTTATTGAATGATCATAAGAGAATTCTTGACATAGTTTTGAAATTTATTCCTCTTTTCTTATGGCTATATATTATTAGGAAATATGGTTAAAAAAGGAAGTGTTTTGGATTTTGATTTTAATTTTTAGTTTTTCCCAAGGACGATCCAAACCTAAGTGTGGATGAACTTGATAAGTTCTTGATTAACTATACATTTATTCCCTAATGCTTAGTGATTAATGTTATGTTATGCTTAAGATAATTATTTTGGTTCATATTTTGTTTTAGTTACAAGTTGGAGGAACAAGAACCAAAATAAGCTAAAAACATGTCTTAGAGTTATTCTACTGATGTTCGATTTTACTTACCTTCTTAGAGTAATAAGGAGATGAATTATGGTGAAAATGGGACAAAGAATGCAATAAATAAAGTTATTGTAATGTAGATGATCGTGTGTAGGACCATGTCACTCACTAAAAGCATGTAGGAGATCAAAGATGCAGTTTCAAATACCTTTCCAACATACATGACTATGTGTAGAATTATATGACCGTGTAAGTGAGCTACATAGCCACTCACTATGAATATGTATGTTCACAATTTCTCTAATTTTTACACATACATTCAGTTACACGCCCATGTAACTAACCATGTATTGTGATGCAACCCTAATTTTAAGTATAAAAGGGCATTTAAGAGGCCAAATAAAGGAGTAAGACATTAGAGACACAAATCTGGATACACTCCTCACCCTCTGAAAAGTTATTAGAAGGTAAACTTTATCTTTCTAGTTCAAAAGGGATATTGAGGCTGACAAACATGTTTGGGAATTTATGAATCTACTAATGTTGTTCTTACTCTTTTTTGGAATTGATTATGTTATTCTATGATTAATGTTTTGGGATTTATGTTTGAATGATTTAGATGTTCCAAATAGATTATTAATGTATGAACTTATTGCCAGAATCTAGATTGCAACACATAATCATCATAACTCTAATTCACTTGTGGTAAACTACTAGTCGCGCATCATTAAGGATAACATAACATAGGTTAAATGACCTAAGCTTACATGGTTGTTGCCTAGATTAGCCTATTTTCCTATTGTGCATTGTGATTTTCACACTAAATCTAAAGTTTATTCTAGGTTGTCTAATAACTAGACCTAATTAAAGAGCTTATGTTAATTAAACACAACCTAAGGGACAACTGGGATTAATAAAGCTTGTTATTAATCTAAGATTAACAGTTTCAAAGAGAGGTACGAGAAAAACATGACGATTGATTGTGCACATATTTGTGAAGGTTGAGATTAAACCATCAGTTTGATTCGAAACCCATCAATTAATCCTATGAATTTTGTACTGTTTGATTTGATTTACCTTCAATAGTTTAGTTTTATGTTATTGTTATAATCCAATTCAATCAACCCCCCCCCCCAACCAATCTTAAACTTTAATTTATTCATTGCAAAAGCTAGACACACAATCTTTGTTGATATGATCTTTACTCACCACTATTAAAAATTTAGTTATGCAATGTTTGTTAAATCAAAAATTGACTTTACGAATTGAATGATTTTGATGACAAACAAAAAGAAGACAAAAGAAAAAGCAGATGGAAGTCTAGAAGAAAAACAGACAAAAGCCTTGTGAAGAAAAAGCAAACGGAAGTCTAGAAGAAAAATAGACAAAAGCCATGCGAAGAAAAAGCAGATGAAAGTTTAGAAGAAAAACAGACAAAAGCCATGGGAAGAAAAAGCAGACGGAAGTCTAGAAGAAAAAAAGACAAAAGCCATGCGAAGAAAAGCAGACGGAAGTCTAGTAGAAAAACAGACGAAAGGTTATGAAAAAAAAACAGACGGAAGCTTTACAAAAAGCAAACGAAAGCTTATACAAAGAAGAAAAGCAGACGAAAGCTTATACGAAGAATAGAAGCAGACGAAAGCTTATACGAAGGAGAAAAGCAGACGAAAGCTTATGCGAAGAAAAAAAACAGACGATACAAAAAGTAGACAAAGGAAGACGGAGGTACCAGTCTGTGGAAGTTATAGAGCGCAACTGTCTAACTGTTTCTTTAAAGAATCAAGAAGCAGTTATTCAAGAAGCAATTGAAGACTCAACTATAAATAAGAAGTCCGAGTCGAAGACACAGACTACTGAGAGACTGAATAATTTTCAAGAGATA
>JANZLC010024336.1:0-10093 GCA_026413385.1 Erythroxylum gracilipes
TCCCTCTTTCTATTTTCCTTTTTATTTTCTTTTCTTATTTCCTCACTTAAAGCATGCCAAATGACCCTAAGGCCCTTACACTAAAGCCTAAAAACTCTAAGACCTAAGTGGTCTACCCAAAATGCCCTTAGTTCATTTAATCCCATTAATTCAACTTTAGGCCAAAATTAAACTTTAATCAAACTTAAAACAAATTCTAAACCTTAGCAAAATTCAATTCCAATTAATTTATCTAATAAGACTTCAAAAATTAAAATATCATGCTTCAAAATAAATAAAACAAGTTTTGGGGTCCAACAATCACCCTCCTAAAACAATGGAAATAACTAAAATAGAAATGAAAGTTGAGGACTCCTCCTTACAATATGGAAATACTAGAAAAATGCATAAAGAAAAATTCAACCAACAACTAAAGATAACTTGAATTGGACAGCCTTTAATTGTAGTGGCTTTGTATCAATACTTCCCGACCCCCAAGAAAGCTTGTCCTCAAGCTTGAATTGTGGATATCGTTTGATCATTTCCTGAGCATTTTCCCAAGAGGCATCAGCTGGTGAAGAGTGGCTCCAGTGGATCAAAACTTCTAACTGGCTAGCCTTAAGACGATGATCCAAAATAGCAAGTGGGTGAGGAGGGTCATGAGCTGGAAGTGGAGGAAGTTCTGGTTCATGATGGACACTGCCTTCATGGTATAGTTTGAGTGTGGAAACGTGGAAAACTGGGTGTAATTTTGTTTCAGCTGGTAAGTTTAACTTATAGGCCATAGAATCGATTCGCTCCAAGACCTCAAAAGGCCCAAAGAATTTTACAGCAAGCTTCTGATTTTTCCTTGAGGCTAATGAAGACTGGCGATATGGTTGAAGACGCAGCAGGACCTTGTCTCCAATATTGAATTCTAATGGTCGGTGCGAGTGATCATATCGATCCTTCATTTTGTTCTGAGCTTCCTGAAGGTTGTCTCTGAGAATTTGTAGCATGGAATCTCTTTTTTGAAGAATGACATCCACTGCCTCAATGGTAGAACTTCCAGGAAGATAAGACAATAGTCGTGGCGGTGGTCTCCCATAGACTGTTTCAAATGGTGTGGTTTTAAGCAAGGAATGGTAGCTCGTGTTGTAGCAGAATTCTGCCTATGAAAGCCAATGACACCATTTGTTGGGTTGTGTACTTGTGAAACACTGCAAATACATCTCCACTGTTCGATTGGTGACCTCTATTTGCCCATCCGATGTGGATGATACGCTGAGCTGAAGCATAATTTAGTTCCACACAAACGAAATAATTCCTTCCAAAAGGAACTTGTGAATGTGACATCGCGATCACTGACTATGGTTTCAGGCAGCCCATGTAATTTGAAAATATTATCAAAGAAACATCGAGCTATACTTACGGTTGTATATGGATGGGAGACAGCTAAAAAGTGCCCGTACTTAGAGAATCTGTCAATCACCACCAAAATCACATTTTTTCCTCTGGAAGTTGGAATTCCTTCAATGAAATCAAGTGAAACATCAGCCCAAATCTGTTGTGGAATGGGCAAGGGCTGTAACAGACCAGCAGGTTGCAGCGTTTCTGTTTTGTGGCGTTGACAAACATCACAAGCTCTTATGAAATCTTGCACCATCTTCTTCATCCCATGCCAAAAAAAATCTCTTGTTATTCGGTGTAGGGTCTTTTGGTAACCTTCATGGCCTTGGTTGTGAAGTGCGCTAATCACCAATGAAATTGATGGAGAACCTGTGGGAATGTAGACCCGATCCTTGAAGAAAAGAAGCCCTTGTTTAAGACTCCAGTGTTCTGCTGAATTACCGTTATTTAAAGCTGAAATCAGCTGCTGGACTTCTTCAGATTGTTGTTGCTCCTTCCGTATTTCATCAAATAAATCTAGATGAGGCATGGAAATTGCGAGAAGACTCTTTTGGTCTGCATCTCGGCGCGATAACACATCTGTTACTATGTTGTTTTTACCCGCCTTGTATTCCACAGTGAAACTGAAAGGCATCAGCTTGCTCACCCAATGTTGTTGAGGTGACGAGAGTGTGTGTTGCTCCAGCTAGAATTTCGGTGTATAATGGTCTATTCGTACTAGAAACTTCCTGCCCCAAAGATAGGAATGCCAATGATTGATGGCCTTTACTAGCCCAATCAACTCCTTTTCGTATGCTGGGAGACTGATGTGTCATGCTGCCATTGCTCTACTAAAGAATGCTACAGGTTTGTTTTTTTGTAGTAAAACAGCTCCAATTCCTGTGTCTGAAGCATCACACTCGACAACAAACATTAGTTCAAAATTTGGAAGAACTAAAATAGGTGTGGTAGTCATTGCTGACTTAAGCTCATCAAATGCTTGAATCGCTTCATTTGTCCATTGAAAGGAATTCTTCCGTAGCATGACAGTGAGAGGTGCGGCTATGGTACCATAATTAAGCACGAACTTCCGGTAATAGCCCGTAAGCCCAAGAAATCCTCGCAGCCCCCTGATTGTATTGGGTCTTGGCCAGTCAATAATTGCCGCAATTTTGGTGTGGTCTACTTGGACCCCCTCTTGTGAAATGATGTGACCCAAGTATGAAACCTGAGTTTGTGCACAGGTGCACTTGGCACGCTTCAGGGATAATTGGTTGTGTGCCAATATGTGGAACACTTGACGCAAATGATGTATATGCTCTGCAGTCTACCCATTTTTGACTGAAAACAAGAATGTTGTCAAAAAAAATCAAGACGAATTTACGAAGTTGATCTTTAAATACCTCATTCATCAAGGCTTGAAAAGTGGATGGTGCATTGGAGAGCCCAAAGGGCATGACCAAAAACTCAAAATGACTATGGTGAGTTCGAAAGGCTGTCTTCTCGATATCTGGAGGATACATGGCCACTTGATAATATTCGGATAGCAAATCTAGCTTTGTGAAGAACTTTGCACCTCCCAATTCTTCCAGTAGTTCATCAATAACTGGTATGGGAAATTTATCTTTGATGGTCTTCGCATTGAGTTCCCTGTAATCCACACATAAAAGCCATGAATTATCAGCTTTGGGAACTAGAATTACTGGAGAAGAAAAAGGAGATCGGTTGTGACGAATGATCCCTTGTTGTAGCATAGCTGCGCATTGGCGTTCTATCTCGTCCTTTTGTCCGTGAGGATATCTATAGGGGCGCACCACTACAGGTCTAGCTCCAGGCTCCAAGGGAATTCGGTCACATGACCGACTAGGAGGCAGCCCTGTTGGTTGATCAAAGAGAGTAGCATTTTCCACCAATAATTTCTGAAATTGTGTACCCTGTACAGTGGTTTGATGCAAGGAATTGAGTTCAGGCTGCTTCTGCCATGGTCTGGAATGTATTCCTTTGAGCTCCACTTGTCTTCCCTGTATGAAAAAAGACATACACATGATTTTGAAGTCCCATAAAATAGGACCCAGCGTTCGCAACCAGTTAACACCGAGGACAATGTCGAAATCAGTCAACTGCAGCACAAATAAGTCCACCGTGAAAGTATTTAACCCCAATTCAATTGGCGTTCCCTTGCAAATTCCTGGGCTATTGATTTGCTCACCATTGGCTACATTGACACGTAACCCATCCTTCCCATTCACCTCAGCCTTTAATTCTGCCACTTTGGCAACATACACAAAACTGTGAGTGCTTCTGGAATCAACAAGAACGAGTACCTGACCTCCCTTCCAACGCCCATTCAATCGCATGGATTGTGGATTTCTCGTACCTGTAATAGCATGGAGAGATATCTCTGGTGATAGTTCCTGCTCCGTTTCCTCAGCTGGTTCGTCCCCCTCTTCCAAGTCAATCCAGAACAGTTTCTTACACTGATGGCCTCGTACGAATGTTTCATCACAATTGAAGCACAACCCCTTCTTCCTTCTTTCTTCCATTTCTTCTCTAGTGAGTCTTTTTATCGAACGGTTGGTGCACAAATCTGCAATTGGTGAATTGCGTTTGTTATCTCGACTGGTGGTGGCCCTGGAATATATCTTCCTTTCGTACAAGCGAGACATGCTCATTGCTGTTACCAGGTCCTGTGGTTGGTGGAGCTCCACTTCAACTGATATGGACTCTTGCAATCCGCTGAGATACAACTGAATTTTTTGATTTTGAGTTAAGATTCCAGCTCTTGAAACCAACACTTCGAATTTGTTCTGATATTCCTCCACTAACCCCGTTTGTTTTAGCTTGGCTAGCTCCCCCAATTTGTTGCTTCGGATGGGAGGTCCAAACCGCAAGTTGCATTGGTTGACAAACTTTGTCCAAGTGGGATCTGGAATATCGTGTATCATCTGCAAAAATCATAGTTGAGCAATTCCCTCTAAGTGATAAGAGGCTAAGCTCACCTTCTCATCCTCAGGTGTCGATTGATGTCGGAAAAAGTGTTGACAACAGCTAATCCATCCCGAGGGGTCTTCCAGCCCATTGAAGCGAGGAAAGTCAAGTTTTGTGTATTTTGGTACAATCAAGTTACCTCCAGAATTTTCAGAAACTGTTGCCCCAGAAATTCCCTTATCTCTGCGTGTCTTTGCTTGACTTTCAGCACTTGAAGAAGTCAACCCCTTCTTTGTGGATTCCAAGTCAAGAGACAAGGCATCCAATTTGGCATGAAGTTGCTCGACTTTCTCATTACGGGCCTGATTGGCCTGCTGTTCGGACAAGAGTAAATTAAAGAGTTTGGTAAGCTGGTCTTGAACAGATTCGCCCATAACTGATGGCTCTGATACCAAATTGTTACGGTCCCAAATCTGCGATCGAGTTATGGGTCTCTCGTAAGTGGAGGTGGAAGGTGTTTGCGTGGGTGAAGAAGTAGAATTCTTCTTACAACCTATTTTCGAAATAAATGTAAGGCTCAAATAGAGGGAACCTCAATACCTTTGAGTTAAAGTACTCAAGACTGAATTGGATTTTCGATGCCCTCTTCATTGATGTTTATGAATATTTATACAAGTTGTGTAACAAACATTGCTACATCAATGGAAGCATGACTCAACTATGGAGGATCACCCTCCTAAAACAATGGAAATAACTGAAATAGAAATGAAAGTGGAGGACTCCTCCTTATAATACGGAAATACTGGAAAAATGCATAAAGAAAAATTCAACCAACAACTAAAGATAACTTGAATTGGATAACCTTTAATTCTTCTTTTCCACGTCATCATCAATGGGTTCCATATGTGGCTGCTTCTTTCTGCCATGAGTGTAACGTGTGTACACTTGTAGTGGCTTTGTATGACTAATAAAGTTCAGTAATTTTTCGGCCAATTGCTGTTGCTCATGCATTTATTTAACCTAATATAATCAGTTACTGCACATATTTTCAAATCCAGGTTTTAACTTCTTTTCTAAATTGTAAATTCCAAATCGGAATAGAATTACTAAAGGTGTGAAGATACATTATTCAAAATTAAATTAAGGTTTGGAACTTCTTTTTCAAATTGTAATAGGATTACTAACTCGTCAATGCTTGGTAATTCTAATTCCTGTGCATCAAGTGATGAAATTTCTATATAACTACAAATCAAGACAACATTGTTAGCCTGCTACATTGTTACAAGAACTAGTTATTAAGCGATGGTTGTTCCAAGTAGGAAGCAAGTTTCAGTACGAGGTACAAGAAATGCATATAATTCAAGCACATCCCTCAACATCTATGGACTAAAATTTTTGCTCGAGTGGCCTCTCAATCCATCCCTGCTCTTTCCGTTGTCAAGATGTGTTCCAGACCATTCTTGGAAGCAGCATCAGAAAGCTATGCCTTTGAACATGCCACACTCAAGAAGTTTCCGGTTTTGTTCAAAAACGTCGGTGGTGCCTCCTCTTTCTTCAAGCAGTGTAAGGATTTGGGAAATCCAGAAACGTTGTTCCGACAAGGGTTGAAGGACTTCTTCGACGGTCTCAGAATAGAATCAGGACTTGAATTCTTAAGCAAAGCAGCTGATAAAGGGCATTCAGGAGCAAAGTACGTGCATGGCATAATCTTGGCTTGCCATGGAGGTAGACATAAAGAAGAGGGATTGAAGTTACTCCATTCCCTGACGAGATCCGAGTCTAAGTCGACTTACTTGGTAATTCGAGAATGTCGGAAGGAAGTGAAACGTGCATTCAGAGGGATGTGGTTGCACAACAAAATTGTAGATACCGATGCAAGAAATATCCGAGACTATATGAAACAATGAAACTGCAAAGAAAAGAGAATGACAAGTGATATCAGTGGTAAGCGTAAGAGTATCTGGGATGTTAAAGACTATGATGAAGGCTTATACAATACTTCTTGTGAGTCTTGCTTGTGGGATAACGAAGTCATTCGGTTCTGTCATATGTTAAAGACCAGAAGCTTTAACATGTATTCGTAGTTCATTAATTGTTGTAGTTTGATGAGACATGCAAAGCATGAGAACGTGTGAGTTGTTTTTTTGTTGATGTACTTTGTGAAAAAATTGCACAATATTAATGCTCAAAACTTAACTGAATTCGTAGTTTCTTATATTAATTATTGATCAAAATATTGTTTTAACGCCAAATATATTAATTATTTTTATAGTTTTAACTAAAACAGTATTAATTTTAATTTATTTATTAAATATTATTAATCAAATCAACATATTCAATACACAAAATTTCTTGTTTTATGAAAATCTAAAAAGGATCGTAATATACGCAGTTTTCGTAAATTAAACCTTTAATTTTAGTATCACAACAATGCAACTTGTCACATAATTAATTTAATTATAAAATGGAGAGAGAGAGAATCCCAAATGTTCGAATATCCGTTTTATGATAACGACGTAACGTGTCAATCTAAGATATGTGCTTTCATAATCTAATAAAAACCTTTTCTTTTCCTTGTATTTATGAGAACTTTATTTTCTACAAGTTTGCACGCCTATTAAGCTTTAACTTGTACCTTCTTATCCTTGGGATTAAGATTGATTCCATTGAAAATGGTTTTCATTTTGAGGATTGAAAGTGACAGAATCGTAATACCTTTTCAGGACCACATAAGGTCTGTGTTTTAGCCCCAGGACCAAAAGCTAGCCTAAAGAGAAAGGCTACCATACGTTGTGATTATTCCTTAACCTCTTCACACTGTGAACCCCTTTTGCTCCTTTCACCCATAAGTCTCTCTGTATCCTCCTCTCATCTACAATTGCTTTGAAGGGAATTTCCTGAACTGGGTTGGCATGGATACTCTGGTTCTTGACAACCCAACTTTAGTCACATCCTTCGTTTTGTTTCTCACGGTGTATCTGTTTGCTTGCTTTGTAGTTTTCAGGAACTGGGGTCCCAAACATCGAACTGAGGCTTCAAGCAGCTTCATGTCTCTGGCTCATGGCACTCCTGCTGTTGTCATGGCAATTCATGCCCTGTTGAGCACTCAACCTTCACCATCTTTTGCTTCTCCCAACTCAGCTATTCACAACAGGGTTCTTGATTTCAGCACGGGATATTTCTTGGTGGACCTCCTTCACTACCTCATATTCTATCCAAGCGACTTCCTCTTCATAATTCACCACCTGGCAACTTTGTATGTGCTTCTGACTTGTCGATACATTGTCAGTCATGGGGCCTATGGACTTCTCAAACTTCTTGTACTGGCAGAGATCACCAGTCCTTGTCAGAATGTTTGGAGCATTGCCGGTTACGGGAAATCTGATGTTCCTGCTGCTGCCAAATTGTATGCGTTTTTGTCTCCCCCTTTTTTCACTTTCTACACTGTCGTTAGGTCTATTCTTGGTCCCCTTCTTTTGTTTGAGATGGGATTGTTCTATCTGAGAGGGGCAGCTGATGGTTTGATTCCTGGGTGGGCTTGGATTTCTTGGATTGTTATAATTATTTCTGCAATTTTACTTAGCATGTTATGGATTGGGAATCACTGGACAAACTGGTTCAGAGAAAAAAATCGTGGAGTGCAGAAGAAATTGAGATAGAATTTCTGCATCCACTGTGGTTGTTAGCTTCTGTATCTCCAGAATTAACGATTGTGTTTGGCTTCCTGTCAATTAAAAGTTTTCAATTTCTATTCATGAATAGGATTTGTTAAGAGAATTTACAGATGAACTGAATTTCATTAGAACGTGAAACAATACTTTTAAGCACAAGTCCCTAGAAATAGGGTTCCTTTGGCGAGTCTTACTGGGTTTATGCAAATGCAATTTACTTGTTCTTCTCCTTCACTTTTTACTCCAACGGGGAACACCTGCACCAGAGAGAGAGTACCTCTTTTTAAGAGACAGTAAAAAATCAAAAGATTTCACTTGTTTTCCAATGGACGAAAATGCAGGAGTTACTTGATGTAAGCATTTACTTTTACAAAGTACTCCATGTCTGAAGGTAGGATGAGGATATCTGGAAGTAAGTCAATATGAAGAGCTTCTTGAGCCAGTGAAAAATCCAATGGTACATCTTCTGCTGCCTGATAGAGAGGATAAAAACTGTCCGGTCAAATTTGTAACAAAAATTAGGAATAAGGTGTAAACCTCCGATGTAATTGGTGTTTTGAACTACTTATAATATCATGTTAACCAGAGTCCTTGAAGTGATTCTACACATGCCTGCGTTGACTAAGGATATGATTAGCAAGTCTACTCATCCGATCAGCAGACGCTCCATTAGTTGGGTTTCTTGATATCTCCTCTCCGCTAAGTTGCTTTAGAATATCCACCGTACAGCAACCTATTTTAACCTGAAACTAGAGCTGTTAAACAGAGCATATGCGTCTCATGATCTGACATTTTAATTACAGAAGTTGCATTCCATTTTTCACCTGATTTGCTTCGAAGATGCCTGGGTTTGTGTGACTTATTATCTGGTAAGAGGACACGAAACATTTCCGAATGTTTGAAGTACCTGTACCGTGTAGTTAAGGACTACGTTTGAAATGATAAAACTTTGTACCTGATGTTCAAACTTGGATGGAATATCGAAAGCGGGCTGTATAACCAAAATCAAGCTTTTGCGCTGTCAGATACAAATGTCTGTATAGCGCGCAAGAAAATAATCTACTCACACATGAAACTGATTAATTTTATGAGAAGTCAGCGTTCATGCATGTTGCCTACACCCAAGAACAAGCAATTCCTTGCACGTATTTCCTTGGGTTTGGAAAATCATAAACTAGTATAGGTGTGCCATATATTTTCACTAGATTATGATATTCTCGTGGAAAGGAGAGTTTTAAAACTGTTGTATACAATAAAATAAGTAGCTACGAAGAGAGGAGCTTAGTCTAGTGATAACGGTCTTTTCTTATTTGCATGAAAACATATATTTATGTCACCATTGCTCTTCTCTAGAGCAATGTCTTCCTATATATAAGAAAGATAATTAAGAAATAGCTATGCGTCAGTAATCACCACAATAATAACATCACCTGTGGGAAGACAAAATCATGGTTGGCATCTCTAACAGATGGCGAAAGAATCACTCGAGCAGCTGAACCAATGTATTCTACGTACTCTTGCAACTAAAACAGCAAATTTGTTTTCAGATGAAATAAAACTCAAACAGAAATAATAAAAGAGTGGAAATTAGCAAAATGGCACTTCCTACTCAAATGCAGCAGTTTTATGGTAGATACCTTGTTGAGAACTTCTGAATAAAATATCTCATCGAAGCTCTTGTCTACAGTTCCCTTTTTAATCTCTGGATGTTCAGAATCAATGAATGGGCCCAGCTGGAAAGAGATCTCAAGTTAATTACAACTTACTGAACAGTAAGGTACTCCAAACAAGTTATTGGCTTGAAAGAATAGTAAATTATACCAGTATAATCACTTGGGGTGGTTTTCTGTTTGCATAAGCCATAAGTTAGCAACTCCGTCAGAGGTTCAAACAACAAATTGTCTGCGGTAGTGAAAGGGCCCGAAGCAATAAGCTGTTTAAGCATAAAGGATTATCTCTACAGACGGAAAGATGGAATAAAATACTAGAGAGAAATCCTAGTTAGGCCCACAACTCCACATCCAAAAAAACTAACAGTGTAGAAGTCACTAAATTTCAAATACTATTTAGTAGTAGTTAAAATCCTTCTTCCACGTTATATGGAGATATTCCTCGTTAGTTATCAGAGCATCTAGGTTCTACAAGAT
>JANZLC010024337.1:0-10093 GCA_026413385.1 Erythroxylum gracilipes
ATGGAATTGGGATATACATTTGTGTATGGATATGGCATATATAATATGATTTGATTGTGTTTGGATTCCGGACAGGAAGTCCGATGATTTTGATGATTGAGAATTAGCGAAGTGCTATGGGGATATGAATGTGATTGATTGCGTTTGGATTCCGGATAGGAGGTCCGATGATTGTGATGGTTGGTTTGAATTATTGAAGTGCTTTTTGTGTATCAATGGATGGCTATGATTTGTATCTAAAGAATTAAATGAATTGAGGAATTGGAATTGATGAATTTCAAATGGGACATTGAATTGTTTTGAATGATATTGAATGAAAAAAAATTTATACCGATTTGGATTGGTTTAGATCAGGATCGTCTTATAGTTTTTCAACGCGCTTGTTTGTTTTGTTCTAAAGTATGCGTTTTGTTCTATATACTGAAGCCTACAAGGCCTATCTTTTGGGATCACGAAGGACCTGTGTACCATATACCTCTTACCAAGTTTCTTTTTCTCGACGTTATCATACTTCAAACATTTCCACCACATGTATAGTCATTTTTTGCTCTAATATTCACAATTTTATTATATAAGAGAATATTTTTGTTAGAAAATTAGGGTGAACTTCGATCCTGCATGTAGCAAAAAATATAACTTTTTTTGTTTGATTTCTTAAAACATGATTAATGCATAAACATAATGAGATGTTGAATCATAAGTTTATACCTTATTATGTAATTTGATCATTTTCTTGTCATTTCTCTCGAACTGCTTCTTAAGTTGGTTGATTATAACTACTGCAATCACACATATGTCTGGCCTTTAACGATATTTACATGAATGTGTTAATAGAATTCCATAAGTAGTGTAGAGTGGATAGGGAAGAAGTACAAGGTTTATTAGAGCCTCAGCTTATTTATAATAAGGTTTGGAACTTTGAATAATTTAACTAAAATAAAATTATAGTTTTGATTAAACTTTATCTAGAAATACAACTAATTAAGATTAAATGCCAATTAAGCCTAAATAAGATTTAATATGTTATATTGATTCTTATTTATTAAATATAAGATCTAATATGTTATATTGATTCTTATTTATTAAATATCTCCTATTGAAGCCAGAAATTTAATTTCCAACATGGCTACCAATTCTCAACAGTTCAACATTCGAGAGGATCCTTGAACCTTAAAAGTCCATGAAGTTAGTACTGCCACGTTGGAGCAACATATAGCTAGGTTGACATCTTTAGTAAGACATATGGCTATAAATGGTACTCAACAAGTAAAAGCATAAAAAATTTACACAATGGTAGGCCATCCAATGAATATGTGTCAGACCTTGCAAGAAAAATCCATGAAATAAGTGAATAATTTTGGAATTTTTCTGAGTCAACCACAAAAGAAGTATGATCCTAACTACTCCCATGCACATAATTTAGGATGGAAGACTCCTCAATTCAAAAATTATTGACATCAAGGACAACAACAAATCTCCTACCAATAATGATTTGAAAGACAAGCTCAACTATTAAGCTCTGGACTTTCATGGGAAGAAATGATGAAGACAATGGCTCATAATACAGTTCAGAAAACAAAAGATAGTATTCAGAATTTGGAAAATCAAATAAGTCACAAAGCTACTGTTGTTAGTCAATTGGAGAGTTCACGTAAAATTTATTCTCAAACAATTGTGAACTTGAAATAGAAAGCAAGTGTTATCACCTTGAGAAGCAAGCAGTAAAGAAATAGAGGCACCACATAAGACTTCTCTTAAGGACGATGATGAAGAAATTGAAAAGGAACTGGAAGTGTCTCCAAAAGAAGCTGAAATGGAAAACAAGGTAAATTCTTAATCTCCTGTGATTAAAAAATTTACTAATACTTTGCTTCCTTTTCTTTACAGTTTTGCCAAATTAAAGAAAGACGAGCAAGATAAGGAAATTTTGGAAATATTCAGAAAGGTAAAAGTGAACATACCTCTAATTGATTCCATAAAACAAGTCCCAAGATATGCCAAATTTCTCAAGGAGTTATGCATTTCTAAAAGGAAACTGAGATGAGATGAGAAAGTGAGTGTGGGGGAGAATCTGTTTGCGGTCATACAAAGGAAACTTCCACCAAAGTGTAAGGATCTAGGTACGTTTACAATTCCCTGCAAAATAGGTGGAACTAGATTTGAAAAAGCAATGTTAGATATAAGAGATTCAATTAATTTCATGCTGTATTTTAAGGTTTTTATGGATAATTTTATTGTCTATGGGGATTCATTTGATGCATGCTTAGATAATCTGAATTGTGTACTTGAATGATGCATCAAAACTAATCTTGTTCTAAATTCTGAAGAATGTCATTTTATGGTTGAACAGTGAATAGTTTTGGGACATGTAATTTTATCTAGAGGGATTGAGGTTGATAAAGCTAAGGTGGAAATCATGCAAAACTTCCCTACCCCACAAATGTGAGGGAGGTTCGTTCTTTTCTTGGCTATACAGGTTTTTATCGTAGGTTTATCAAAGACTTAGTAAGATTTCGACAATCTCTATCTTTTGTTACAAAAGGACGTGCCATTTGAATTTAATAAGGGATGCAAGGAAGCTTTCAACAAGTTGAAGGAACTTTTGACTTCGACACTGATTATTCAACCACCTAATTAGAGTCAACCTTTTGAGATTATGTATGATGCTAATAATTTTGCTGTGGGTGTTGTCCTCGGTTAAAAATATGGCAAGATGACTCATACCATTTACTACGGTCCAAGAACGCTCATTCTAACATAATGCAACTACTTCACCATGGAAAAGGAGCTTTTAACTATTGTGTTTGCGTTAGAAAAATTTAGACCTTATTTTCTTAGTTCTAAAGTTTTTATATATTTTGATTATGTAGCATTAAGGTATCTTTTATTGAAGAAGGAAGCGAAGACAAGGCTTATTAGATGGATTCTCTTGCTCCAAGAGCTTGATTTGGAGATCAAAGATAAGAAAGTTATAGAGAACTCATTTGTGGACCACTTGAGTCGAGTTGTGAAGGAGAAGGATTCAATACTATTGTAAGAGCTATTTTTGGATGAGCAATTACTCACGCTTGAAGATGAGATTCTATGGTACGCTGATATTATAAACTATCTAGCGAATTAAGAGAAACCTAATGATTTGAGTAAAGCTAGATGGAATAGAATAAAGAGTTATTTGAAATATTATATCTGAGATGATCATCAATTATGGAAATGTTGTTTTGATCAAGTAATTAGGAGATGTGTGCCAGAGTATGAATGTGAATCTATTTTAAAATTTTGCCATTTGTATGCTTATAGTGATCACTTTGGGCCTAAAAGAGCTGCTACGAAAATACTTGAATGTGATTTTTATTGTCTAAATATCTTTCGAGATTCCTATATGTTCTACAAAGCACGTGAACAATGCCAGAAATAAGGTAATTTATTCCATAGAGATCAAATGCCTTTATCTCTAATCCTTGCATGTGAAATTTTTGATGTGTATAACTTTTACTTTATGGGACCATTCCTTCGTCCTTTAGTATTGTTTACATTTCATTTGATGTGGATTATGTTTTTAAATGGTTGGAAACTAAATCCACAAGGATTGATGATTCTAAAGTTGATGTAGAATTTGTCAAGTCTAACATTTTTGCTAGGTTTGGAATACCCCGAGCATTGATTAGCAATAGGGGTACTCATTTTTGCAATTGATTGGTGAGAAATATTTTAAAGAAATATTATGTCTCTCATAAGGTGTCTATGGCCTACCATCCACCGACAAATGGTCAACTAAAAGTGTCAAATAGAGAAATCAAGTCAATCTTTGAGAAAATGGTGAGCCTAAATCGTAAAGATTGGAGCCAACAACTTGATAATTCTCTTTGGGCATATAGAAATGCATACAAGGCATTGATTGAAATGTCTCCATACTAACTAATTTATGAAAAGCCTTGTTATCTTCCAGTAGAAATTAAGCATAAAGCTTTTAGGTAGTAAAGTAATGCAATATCAAGATGGATGAGGTGAGTGAACAAAGGAAGTTGCAATTGTAAGGAAGTCCTTATGCTTAACTCTTACGAGAATGCAGAGATTTACAAGGAAAAGAAAAACTTATTTCATGATAAGATGATTGCTAGAAAGAATTTTGTTGTTGGACAAAAGTTCTTCTCTATCATTCACAACATAAGCTTTTCCCAGGTAAATTACGTTCTCATCAGATTGGAGCTTTTGTTATTACTAATTGTTTCCATGTGGCGTAATTGACATTAAAAACCTATAGATGAACAAGTAGTTTAAAGTCAATGGTCATCGATTGAAACCCTTTTATGAAGGATTCCAAGTGGAAAATATGGAAGTGATAGGGTTAGAAAACCATCATTATGAAGATTGAGCGACATTTGCATTGAGCCAATGATATAAAACAAAGACACTGCTTGGGAGGCAATATAAGGGAAGTCCATTTCTTTTTATTTACATTCTCACATTTGTTACTTATGTTAAATGCTCCATTTCTTACATTTGATGTTATATTAGGGACAATGTAAGTTTTAAGTATCAGGGTGGGGATCTTTGTTTTTATACACATTTTGAGCTTGTTTGTTGCTTATGTGCATTGCTTAGGTGTCATTAAAATCAAATAAAAAGTGAAAATTTTCTCTTTTTCTATTGCTTTTAATACTATATAGTCATAATTAGAGAGTAAATTGACTAGAGAAATTTATGACAACTTGATCTTGTACTTTTACTCTTGTGATTGGACAATATACATTCTCTTTAGAAGAGTAGTGACTAGTGGTAGACATAAGACAGTAAGATTTTGAGACTTTATAGACTGCCACATCCATATCAATGTCATTATATTTTGTTTAAGTGTGACCTTCATGACATATATATCCTAACTTTGCTTTGATTTTCTATTTGGGACCACATTTTTATCACATGCGTTAACATGAAAATGATATAGGCATTTATTGTTTCATAAGTTACATTAGCCAAATAGCCTACCCGTTGATATAATTTTTCCTTTGTTAAGCACCATTGAGCTTTATTTGCCTTTTCTTTTTGTGTTAACTATATTACATGCCTTAAACCTATCCAAATGTCCTACCAAAGCCTTAAACCTAGTGGAGCATTTGTTAATTGTTGATAATTATGGATGCACAAAAATAGAAGTGTGGGAGTGTTCATATATATGGGTTGCTTATAATTGCTAGGATGTCATTTTTTGTCTTATCAATGAGTTCCAGTGTTGATTTAGCTTCTTTAATTTTTTTTTAAAAAGAAAAAAGTACATAAATAAAAATATCAAGGAGGAAATGAATTTTCTTTACAAAGTTATTTATGATTAGTTTTTCTTCTAAAGTTATATGGAATGGGTGATTTGAGTATGATGTATATAAGACAGATGTTGATTTGAAGGGTCACCACTTGTGGTTATAACGTATTGTTTGTTATCAATTGTATGAGTGATTCCTTCTAATTGGTTATGATTCATGTGGTTTGTGGTGTGAGAGCTTGAACTTGAGCTGTGAAACATAGTTTTAAGTAAATGTTGGTTATTACGCTTGATGTTATATAGATATTACTTTTGCTTCACTAGCTTTGATGACTTTTATGCTACATTACCTAAATACATCTCAACTTATCCTTTTCCCACATTACAACCTTAAAAAGTCCTTTGATTAATTATTGTGCATATGAATCCTAGTGGTGGAGAAATGAAATGGTATCATGAATGGTGTTTGAGTGTACCTATAGATCAATGTTATTTACACACTTTGTCTAAGTCGACTACTAGATTATTCAGTTTCTAAAGATAATGATTGTTGATTGATAATGAGTAGAGGAATTTAATGGTTAGTTCTTGCTATGATTTTGAAATTTATTTCTCTTTACTTATGGCTATCTATTCTTAGGAAATATGGAAATTGTGAAAGTGTTTGTTTTCTGACTTTGATTTTTTTGTTTTGCCCGAGGAAGGTTAAAAGCTAAGTGTGGGAGAATTTGATGTGTGCTTAATTGTTTATGCATTCACTTCTTAACACTTAGTGATTACTGTTGTAAAATGCTTAAGATACTCATTTTAGTTCATATTTGATTTTATGTACAATTTGATTTTACTCCTTAAGCCAACCTATTGATGTCCAAACTTAATTATCCTTGTGGAAGAAGAAGGAGATGGATTAGAGGGAGGATTGGACAAGAAATTACAAGAAGAACAAAATTTTAATAAAACTTGGGAGATACATTGCCATGTATATACTTATACGACCGTGTAAACATTTGGGAGGTATTTTTGGACTTACACACGTATTTACATAATGCCTAAGTACTCCTCCAATAGACCATTGATCCTCTTTATTTGGCCATCTGCCTGTGGGTGACCAACCCACTATGAGTTGTGCATCTCCTTCAACAACTATTTCAATAAGATATCAAAACTCAACACATATAATTGACTACTCTTAGTCATCAACAACCCATCATCATTGAGCCAAAACTTGCACACAACACATTCCTTAACTTGTGAGATTAGCTTACAATATGTGCTCCCCAATGAAGTTGCAACTTTGATTTGCTCCAACAGGTTCAACTCTACCCTTATAATGGCATATAAGGCCATAAATACCTCCTTTTGACTCAAGGCATCCGTTACGTTGTTGGGCCTCCCCAGTTTAAGCTCTCACACAAAGTCATATTCAGCAAGAAACTTCTGCCACCAGGCTTGGTTTACAGAAAACTTCTTTTAGGACTTAAAAAACACATACTATTGCATAACTATCATCTGAATAAACAATGAACTTGGTCCCCAATAAATATACTCACCATGTCCTAAGGCGATGCACCATTATAAGCATCTCCTTCTCATGTGTCGAGTCCGCTGCTCTACATTGTTGAGTTTTTGACTCTCAAATGCCACGGGATGACCCTTCTATACTATGACTCTACTAATGACTTTGTCCGATGCTTTTATTTGTACCTTAAACGAAAGATCAAAATTTGGCAGCTTTAATATCAATTCGGATGAGATAATAACTTTAAGTACCTCAAATGCCTCCTAACATGTATTTGACCAACACCATTCTTGCTTTTTCTTTAGTAAATATGTCAATGGCTTCGCTTTCTGCAAGTATCACACTATAAACTGCCTATAATAGTTAGCCAGTTCGAGAAAGCTCCACAACTCTCATACTTTCATGGGAATTTGTCACTCAACTATGCCTTCACCTTATTCAGACCCATTCTGACCTGACCCTGCTCACCAAGTGACCCAAGAATCTAATCTCCGACTGTGCAAATTCACACTTCTCCATCTTCATGTAGAGCTAGTGTTGCTTCAGCAGCTTGAACACTTTCCTTAAGTGCTCCACATGTTCTGTCATGTTTGTGCTGTACACCATACATATTTCTATCACATAAAAATATGCAGCATACAAAATTTAATTGCCAACCCATACATCACATATAGGAACTGAATTCATGTATAATAAACCTGGCTCTAATACCAATTGTTGGATCGAAAACAAAAGCATGTAAGGTTTGGCTAAAACTGTAGATTTCAAAACTTTTCCTGAAATCAAAACGCAGCGGAAACAAAATAATCAAATTAACATGTTTCAGCCATAGATGATATGGTATAAGGAAAATAATTAACATAAGAACAAGATGGAAATTATACCGACTCCTTGCTCCAGCTTTGACTTTTTGTATCCTATCCTTGTCAATGTATCCTCTCCTCGTTATTGTATCTTTGACCAATCCAATCTACCATTTGTTATTTTTGAATAACTTGGTTAACAAGATCTTTTGGTAGGAAAGGAGAAGAAATATTTTATGGAGATTTTCCTTAGTTGAAAGAAGCCAAAATGAGACTCTTCTCATTCAAGCTTCGGCTAGCTCATGTAAGAGAGGAGAGAGTGAGTTAAAAATGAAACAACCCTTCTTCACACTCTCTCAATTTCGGTTATTGATGAAAGAAAGAAGTGAAGTGCACCCAATGCATCACTTCATTCTTTAATCAAACATAAAGAAACCAATAAATGAGACCCTCTCATTTGTTTAAGGTGGCTATATGAAAAGACCAATAATCTAAATGAGACCCTCTCATTTTCAGTTATGAGATGAAAGAAGGGAGAGAGTACATCAAATGCACCTCCTCCTTCTTTAATCAAATGAATGCTAAACATTAACAGTCATTATACTATCCAAATGTTTTCAAAAAGGTATTCAGTTAGCCTTGCATAATTGGATTAATGGTACCGTGAATGTCCTTAGCCCGAGTATGTGCCCGATGTGGTACCGGGTTGTGACAATTAAATTGGTATAGAGTCTGGATTTTACATTTTTAAAAGTATTATTTATGTTTTCAAAAAGTTTATGAAACTTAGGAGTCAAGTCTGGTTGTCGAAAGTCTTTGGTCGAGAAGTTGAGTCTCGGATCGTTAAGTTGATTTCCTTAACAGTTGGATGATTTCGACCTCAGTGAGAGTACTTGTCGACATTCTTTGGGATGTTTGGGATATCGGATAATCTAAGATTAGTTCGATCTATTTTATTAAACAAAATCTTTTTCTCCGATTTTATAGTGATAGTATGGTTGGACGAGGAAGGGGAAGTCATCGCAAGGTTGAACCATTGCGACTCGATCCAAAGGAACATAGCACTGAAGCAGTCGCAAAACTAGTGGTTGCTAGCTCTTCGGCGCATAAACAGCCTTACACTATAACACCACTGGCAAGAGCGCAGCTGGATTTACCACTGGTGCCAAGGGAGGCTCTGTAGTAGGTGATGACATGGTAGGCACAGTATCCTGCGCAGTAGCAACTTGGGTTGGAGTGCCACAAATGCCACCACAGGTACTGCCACCACAGTAGCCAGTAGTAGTACCTAGTCCCGCACTAGGGAAAAATATGATGCTTGAAATCTCAGGGTATTTCAAAAGGGCAAGGAATCTCATGTGCAGTACCTTTGATGGGCATGGTGATGTTGTAGAGACCAAAACTTGGATGAGACAGACCGTAGAGACATTTCATGATATGGGGCTATCTGATGAGATGAAGCTGAAGGTAGTTGTCCGAGTGTTGGAGGGTGATACTAGAGTTTGGTGGGAAATTGTCTGGGGATGCTACTATAATTAGATTACCTAGATGGATTTTTTCAACGAATTCAACGAACAATATTATACCAGATTTGATAGAGATCAAAAGAAGGCTGCTTTCTTTACACTGATATAGGGGAATAGATCGGTGCACGAGTTTGAGATGGATTTAAGAGAGCTTGCCATTTATGTCCTAGAATACGTGGCAGATGAAGACAATCTATGTGTTTAATTTGAGACCAGATTGCATTTGGCGATCCATGAGACGATGACAGTTACCCTTACTACCACATTAAAAGAGATGGTTCAGTCAGCCAAGAGAGCCGAGAAGTTGGTGAAAGAGCGTGGAAGATAGTGGGAGGAAAAGGACCTGAAAAGGAAGGGAGCAGGTTCCTGCAGCCAGTAGCCCAAGAGGAGCTGCGGTTGTTCAACACTGAGTAGTACTAGAGGTGTTACATCATCAGCTGTTAATTTATGGTCACCACGACCAGGAGGTCAAAGCACTGCCCCTACTACTAGCTCTGCTTTTTAAGCTCGATCATATCTGTCTGAATAGTGTAAAAAATATAAAAAAGGTACATTCAAGCAAGTTTACGAAGTCGAGAAGGTGTTTTTAGTGTGGAGAGACAAGGCACATAAGGCGAGATTGTCCACAACTGGCTTAGACTTTAACTCAAGAAGGATATAGCTCGGTGCAGCTAGTAAGACATAGAGGGGAGACTGCCAAGGCAGGTGCTCAATCCTCTGGCCTCATATAGAGGACTGGTGTGGGCAGTAGTATACCTCCAACAGGTCAGCAACATCTTGATTCACTAGCTCAAGCACAAGTTTATGTAATGAAGGAGGAGTGAAGTGAATCACACGTTAATAAATGATAATCAATACTCACAAGAAGGGGGGTTGAATTGTGTTATCTTTTTTCGTAAAACCTTCTTCAGAAATTTGTTCAATTCAGACAAACTTTTGTACGTCAAAGATTCTTTGAAAACTTGTATTACTTGGAAATTAAAATCGC
>JANZLC010024338.1:0-10093 GCA_026413385.1 Erythroxylum gracilipes
CAAGCTTTGTAACAAGAAAGTGAAGGAGAATCAAGTCGATTAGTCGATACAAAATGGTAAGCCTCTGTTTCGACACTTGATTCTACTAATTGAAATTTAGTTTCTCACTTTCTTTTGCCATAACTATGAAACCCACTTAATGAAATTTATGGGTTTGATGATGGATTCTTATTCTTTGATGTCTAATGACTAATTAACATGTGGAAATTTTCATTTTTTATGGTGATTTGGGCCTAAACCAAAACCTAGGGTTTTGAAGTTCAAAGCTGCTAAGGGAGGCAGATTTGTAGATCCTTCTTATATAATTTTTTTGAGTTGTTTAACATGTGAATTTGGATAAACTCAAAACTTGAAAGTTGTACATATAGTGTCTACTGTATCCTTGAATTTTTTCACGAATTTAGGGTGAGCCAAGAAAACAAATGTGATATAAGTCCTAAATTGAAGCTGGTTTAGAATACTAACAGGTATGAAATGCTCTAAAATGTGTCATATAAGTGCTGTATAAAGGGAATTTTAATTGGATGAGTATCATGTGAGATATAGCTAAATAAGTAAAGGGTGTTACTGACCTTAGTAACACAGAAGAGAACAGAAATAAGACAGTCTTAGAAAAATCACAATAAATCCAAATTACATCCTTTTTAAGCCATCTTTGGATATGTGATATCCATATGAGTCTATTGAAAATGGCAATTTGAATCATCTCAATTGGATAAGAAATGAATAAGTAATGATTTTAGTCAAGAAGGGTCCAACTCGTGATAGAATATTAAGGTTGACTATAAATGGGATATTTGGAAGCTTTAATGACGAAATTAGAAAATGATCATAAAAGAAAAATGTGAATTTATGTGTTAACTAGAGGTATGGAAATTTTGAAAAACATTGGATCTATGTAGAAAAAGTTATGCCTTCGAGAATGAGACCTATGCGGATGAATCAGTGAAACCGAATAGGTTCAAGTATGATTAAGTTAATCAAGACATAAGGAATCAGGTACTCGAAATTGTGAGCTAAGTTTGGACATAATGAAGTCCAAGACACCTAATTTCAAGGGAAAATTAGCTTGAAACCAATTTGACCATTATAGAAGAAAATATAAATTTATAATGATATATGTTAAGAAATGAGATTTATGTAAGAATGACTAATGCGGGTATATGTAATTTTTATACATGTTACCCAATAGCTTGTGAAAGCAGATGAGGAATAGAACTAGAAGTTATATTAACACCTCTTAAGTTCAAGAAAATTAGAAAAGAGATCAGAACCCCTAAGATAGTCGAGGTGAGTATAATCATGCTACTATACTTATGTAGTAATCCTTTTTTTAATCTTGCGGCTTGTTGATTTGTTCTCGAATTTGTATGACTTATTTGATATATGACTCCAAGTGATTGAGTCTAGCATGTTGTATGCCAGATTGGCCAGATGATATTCAAATTCTGTGCATCTTCTGGTTCCCTTGTTATGTTGAACCTATTAATTGCAATTCTTGGATAAATCATGTTTTTCTTGTTAGCCATAATTGATGAGTTCATAGGATACCCAGCTGATGGAATATATTATAAGACCTTATGCACATAGGTAACCCGCCAGTGATGGGTCAGATCCAGGTCCTACCTGGAGAGGGCAGGCCTCCAGGAGCAGGGTAGGCAAACCTTATCTAGAATCAGAAAAAGGTGAGATACGTCGTACTAACATGCCTCTGTCTCTTCTTAAGAAATTCAGAAAATCAGAACTCAGAAATGAGAAATCAGAACTTAGAAATGAGAAAGCTTAGAATTAGAAATCTTGTGGAACTCTACCAAAGAAAGAACCCATAATTTAGAAAAGAACCTAGACCTTAGAAAAGAACCCAGAACTTAGAAAAGAACCAAGAAACCAGATTCATTTTATAATAGAACAATTCATATTGAGATTTATTATTGATATTCATGTGATTGCCACATTTAAAATTACTACCTGTTTATTTATTGATACCATGTATTGTTGTTTAGAATGCCATAGACCATTCTTATGAAGCTAGCCTTGCGTTACCTAGCCTCACAAGCATGTTAACATATTTATATCTCACTGAGTCATGTTGTAGACTCACCTCTCACTATTATTATTTTAGGGGATTAGTAGATCGTAAGAGAGAGAAATACAAGCCTTTTGAGACTCACTGGGATAAACAGACAAGCATTTTTTTTGGCATGATGTTAATTGCAGATGCTTATAGTTGCTCCATGGTTTGTCATAATTATATGTACATGATACATGTATGGATATGCTATGTTATTGAGAATGATATCAGTTGATGATATGAGATGATCATAGATTGACAGATTATAACTAGATAATGTATCTTAGAATTACAGATTGAGATCCTTACTTCATTCAAAATTGTTAAGTAGGTATATGGATAATTAATTAGACAAACGAATGAGTCACGCCGGATTTTCAGTAGAATATAGAAAAGTTAGGCTTACTACGGGTTTTGGTGGTATTAAGCCTACCCATTCCCTAATGCCAACATGGTCCAAAAGGCGAGTCATATCAAAATGTGAGAAAAATATATACTTGAATTAAGTTTGTTTATTTGATGAATAGCAATTGGCATCCTAAAATTATAAAAAGAATTCTTATAAATCTCCATTTATGAAATTACGAGATCTTGCATTTTCTCATGCGCAACAATTGTTGTAATAGTTAATAGAAGTCCCCTATTAACTTTAGCTTTCTTTGTAAAACTTGTTCTAAAATAGACAATATGATTGAAAAAATACACCAGCTTCAAATAATAGAGAGTAAAGTTATCTTTCGCATCTTTCATTGATGACTACATGATAAGGTATGTACAAAGAAAACTTATTTTTTATATTGGCTTTGATTGCTTTCTTCGCCCTTTTTATGACATCATAAAAATAACTTATTGTTGCCTTCTCATCACTGTCAGCCAAACAAAACACCCTCATCAAAGGCTCATAAATCAGATAAAAAATTGACATTGGGACCAAAATTTATTATCTTCAAGTATAATTCTAGAAGCCTTCAATCTAACATTAGACCTAGCATGCTGAGATGCAACTCACTTATCACTTGTAAACATTTGTTTCACAATAAAACACTGAAGTAATAAGAAATTTGTTGCAAATCTTTTAACATAGGACGACATAAATTTCTATCATTGGTGAAATCATTTCTCATTAAATTTAAGACCCATGCATGATTGTAGATAAACTTGATCACCTTTTTTTCTTTCTACATAGTCCTATCAATAATATGAAAATGCCTAGCATCCTTTATATTTTTCAACATCAAGCCAATGCAATTTGTAGCTTTTATAAGTGGAATCATTTCGGTAATAAATTGAACAATATTTTCTGGCTTAACTTCATTCACAACTTCATCAAATATTTCAAATAAGTATCAACATTCCTAGTAAGGCTAAATGCATCAATATACTTAAAAAACATTGTCCCCTTTGTAGAATAAATCAAAAAATCAATATTGAGATGCAACTCACATATCACTTATAAACATTTGTTTTAACTCTTTCTTCATCATAACAAAGCATTGAAGTGTTATGAAATTTGTTGTAAATCTTGTAATAGCAAGACAACACAAATTTCAACACAAATTTCTCCCATTGGTGAAATCATCTCTCATTAAATTCAAGACTTATGCACAATTGTAAATAAACCTAGTCACCTTTTTTTTTTACACAGGCTCATCAATAATAGGAAATACCTAGCATGCCCTATATTTTTAAACATCAAGTCAATGCAATATGCAGCCCAATGATTCTAATAAAAAGAATTATACTTGCTTTGCAATCTTCTTCCAACTCCTTTATAAGTGGAATCATTGTCAGTAATGAACCGAACAATATTTTCTTGCTCAACTTCATTCATATCTTCATCAAATATTTTAAATAAAGTATCAACATTCCTAACAAGGACATCAAATATTTCAAATAGAGTATTAATATTCTTAATAAGTACATCAATATACTTAAAAAAACACTGTCTTTTTTGTAAAATAAACCAAAAAATTAATAATAGACTCATGTTTTCTATTTATCCAACCATCCCGTATGATTGAACGCCCCAAAATAACCTAAGTTATTCTTCTTTCATTCAAAAAACTTTTTATTTCCTAAGTAGAGCTACTCAAGAGTTTACCCTTGTAATCATCAATTGAAGGAGCTTTGTATCCTAGATCGTAAGAGACAATAACATCTACCATAGGTTGATAATAATAAGACTGAGAAACATTGAATGTTACACTTGAATCATACCACTATCTAACCATTTCCATATCCAAATTATGAATCACTTCTTTAGATTATAAGGCCTTACGGATTGAAGGCTGAGCTCTAGAAGTTAATCTCTTAACCCTTTCTCTAAAAAAGTGCCTTTATCTTTTATGTCACAATATGTATGACTTTTCTTTTATCAGGGTCTTTTTCTAGTAACCTTTTCCGTAATATATGAAGAAACATATATCACATCAGGGGCAAAACACATTTTACATAAACCGTATAATAAGAAGGTCATACCAATATGTTTTGCATTAAAAGATAATTTTACAACTAAATTTTCAAATATAATAGTAATATTCTTTTTTTTCTAAATAGATACAGAAATTAAATTCTGTCTAAAAGATGATATAGAAAATGTGTTATAAAAAAATAAGTTTGAACACTATATCTAATTTCAAACACACATCTTCTACAGAGACTACTTCTACTTCTTCATTATTTCCTACCACCATTTTTCCTCTTCTTTATTTGTATTTCTCTTTATCATGAATCCATACATTGTGGAAGCAACATGATTAGAAGCTCCACTACCTGGTCACCAAGAACTTGATGGCTATAGTAATGTTAGATTCATGTATCATATAATCCGAGGAGTTACCTAATAGTTCATGCCTTTCTTTTCAGGTTTTGTATTTATAACATTCCAGTTTCCTATATCCCTTCTTTTTACAAAAGAAACATCGTATCCTTATACTAACTAGACCCAAATTGTGTTGGATTGACTTATATCTTTATATAGAGGAAGTTTAGATTCCTTACCTTTAAACTTCTAAGGCTTCACCTTTACCTTTCCTTGGTTGCTATTAAGGTTATATGAGCTATATTTTTCAGCTTTTCTTCTTCAGCAACACATTTGGTAATCAATTGATTTATATTCCAAGCTTCATCCTAAGAATTGTATGTGGTTACCAGAACATCAAACTATGATGGAACAATATTTAAAGCTTGGTGTACAATACAAGCATCAAGAATATAAATGTTTAATGCCTTCAACTTGGTTTGAAGATGCACCATCCTAATTATGTATTCCCTCACTTTCCCTGCTCCATCATATCTCATAGAATATATTTCCTTTAATAAGGTACCTATTTTAGCATTAGAGGATACCTTATACCTCTGTAAGATGTTATTGAGTAAATCTCTTGCTATATTTATCTTTAAAAATCCACTCAGCAGATGGTCTTCTTTTTATGGTCAAATAACACATCATATTTAATCGTTCCCATGCTACATATGCTACTCTCTTAGCCTCTAAACTAACGAATGTAGATGCTGGTGGTCTTTTCTTTATCATGGCCATATTGATATCTGTCATTTCTAATGCAGACTCTACATCTTGCTTCCATTTTGTGAAGTTAAAACTAGTAAGGGTTTCAATGGTGACACTGGTATTGTTTACAGAAAAGGTAAGTACAATATTGATAATGTAAATTATCATCACAAATATAGGACAACAACGATACTCAAAGCGATAAAATAGTATATGTACTGAGCATCTTATCACACATATCATAAAACACTTGTGGGTTGAATGTACAATACATGTAGATAAGACCTTTACATAAAAGTGATAAGAGTAAACACCATCAACCTTTATGAGTCTACCACAAGTGGATAAATAAATCACTTAAAGCAATGGTTGTGCTCAACTAAATGCCTTTATACATATCTCAAAATCTCATATAAGGTCAACACTTGTAAGTAGAATAACTAAACATGAGACTAAAGGCAACCCCTAACATACAAGCAAAACAATTCAAATACTAACATGAAAGGCCATCGACTACATTCTTATTAGTACTCAAAGTATTCTACAAACACAAGGGATACATTATACGTTATCTTCACATTCATCTGTATGGGCATAAAATATGTTACAACTTACTACCCATATATGAAAAATCCTTATGCACAATCTCATTGTCACATATTAGTACTGAAAACATTATCAACAAACTTTATTTGAGAATTTATCACAAAGAAAATCTCAATCAAAGTAATTATCATATGATACCAAACAATAAATACACTATATGATATACCAAAACCACATGTTTTTCCATTATTTCAAGTCAAGTGCATAAAAATTTACTCTATAACAACTTTGATAGCCTTAATTGTTTTTTTTGGAGTTAAACCTTATTTATTATCAGTGTAATAAATTTAGAAAAATTAAAAAATTACTTTAGAAAATTCAATGGCCCCAAAACCTAACCCAAATTAACTTGAGGGACTATTTTGTGAATATTTGAAATTTTGAGTTTTCTTTTTGTTCTTTACATGTGCTGAGCCTCTTGCAACTCTGGATGCATGAGGCGTTTGCAGATCATGCGTCAAACGCACACAAACTTGTATAGACCTTAATGACGTGTGTGTTCCATATACCACACGTGCACAAATGCGTCCATGAAACACTTATGAGACGTATAGACACGCTCACACTTCTTAGATGTGTGCGTCTCACATATTGACATGTTTTTAGCGCACACGAGTTGCCCGTGTTGGTTGTCCAACGAGTGTGTATCCCACGTGTTAGATGTTAAGGACGTCCCGAAAGCTCTTGCATAATTCTTCATCATGTCTCCCTGTAATAGCCCCAAAAAAAAGGGAATTTTTTATATTTTTTGGTGACTTTCACTCCAGAGACCGTCGATGTATCCTCCACTTCTCAATTGGAAATTCACGGTAAGGTTTGCATACTGCTTTAAAACTTTTGTTTCGGACGGACCAATGTCATATAATTACAAAGATGATTCTAGAAAAACATGTGGAACCTGAACTTGCCTGAGAAGATCAAGGTGTTTTTTATGGAGACTTTCACATACTCTTTACCTTCAAGGGATAACCTTTGGTTTAAACCCCCCGCGTTTTGGTTACTATGTAGCAAGGAGTTAGGGATGGGTTTGCATATTTTCTTTCAATGTTGTATGGTGAAAGCTGCTTGCTTTGTCCCCATTTGAGTGAGTGAGGGACTGAAGTATGCAACTAATCTCAACTTTAACAATGTAATTATGGAGAATGACGCTGCAATTTAAAGAAACAACAACCGTTTGCTAATTTCGATACTGTGGTGAATGAAATCCGGCGCTTGTATTCGCTGTCTTAATTTCTTACATCCCTCGGCTGGGAAATAGTACAGGGGTGCTTTTGGCATTCTTTGGAAAAAAAATGGCCACTCAACTTTCTTGGACCCATGAGTTCTCCAAGTGCTTAACCTTCGATTTCATATAAACCAAGGTTTCTTTACTTCCTGGAGCAGTTTATTACCATGGGAAAGAGGTTTAAGAGGTGTTCCTTGGCAGACAGAATTAATTTTAATGATTGACGCAATTTCAAAAGAAAAGAAAAGGCAAGAAAATAAGGAAAAAGCATAACTTTGAAACAAGTTAAAAATGCATGCTATTTGACTCCAGGAAACAATATTTTTACTTGGCAGTTTGCAAAGAGAAAGCTAAGAAATTGGACTGTAAATTCCTTGGAGCATATCGTTTATACGTGAAAAGAAATGGTGTAGAGTCCTCTGCTGGAATCTTAGTATCATAACCATTTGTCTGTTGATCCGCAAAGACCACTACCAGCTTAAGCATCACTAGCCTACCGTTGCCATTCAGATACTCAAAACTTTGTACAGTATAACTATAAAGTAATTCTCAGCTTTCATTCGATTGTTCATCTTCGTACGTGGGGACAAAGGAGTTCTTCCAAGAACCTGTACAGAGGAGATTAACTAACTGGTCTCAGATACACAAGATCTGGCTCCTCCTCGTCATCACTGCTAAGCCACCCATAACAAGGCCTACGTCTTTGAAATGAACGTGGATCCTCTGCTGCACTGGTGCCTAACTGGCGACACTCAATTCCTGCGAAGGGGAATTCTGTAGAGGGCAGATCTCCTTGAAGCTTGGTATCAGATGTTTGCTCTTCCAAATTGCATGAAACAAGTTTCATCGTTTCAGTAGAATTTGTGCATGTGTAGTGGGCTCTCACAGGGGGAATTTGCGGGGTATCGACTTGAACTGCAAGCTTCTCCTGCTTCAGAGAACCAGTTGAACTGTCTCCGAGCTCATGGTGCAAGCTCTTATACTTCTAGACACATAAATGACAGGATTCCAATAATAAAATTGAATTGAAGTCAACTGAATGATCAACTCACTAGCCTTGAATTTACTCATCCAAAGTAATGCAATATGGCTCATTGAAATATATATATGTAAGTCATTTAAAAATAGTCTCTCTACTAGCTAGGAATAAGGCTGAATACTATTAGATATTTTCAGACTCTGCGTGTCAGTAAAATTTCTACTCAATTGTTATTGATGTTGTCTATATATATATAGTAAGCTTGTCGCCAATGCAGCCTAACAATTTAATCTCACGAAGATACAATGAAACGCCAAGGCATATTATTTGCTTAATCAAAACCATTTTCTGTAGTCAGAGAGCCCTTCAACGCCAAACACACACCAATTCTTGAATTTAAATAATAAAACAGAGTACATTTTTATTAGACATTTATCAGCGGATCATCCTAGAGGTAGAAATAGAAGCAATCGTTGTTTCATGAACTATAACCTGTAATGCATTACAAATTTTATTTCAACATTTCTGTGGGATCAAAAAAGGGCAAAAATCTAACTTTATTCATTTCCAACTTTGGTTCGATGAAGGGACGGAAACACATAAATAAAGGGAAAAAAAATCACCTTAGGAGCATCCTCTGCACTCTCTGATTTCTCTACCTCCTCAAGAATGGTGTCGACCACAAGTTTGTAAGACCCTTCCTCAATAAAGGTCCATCCTGCATCCCCACCATACACCTTAAAACAAAAACAAAAAATGCACTAGTTCAAAATAGTTAACTGAAGCAATACGGAGTCAGCTAAAACACGAAATGTTGGAGGTGGATTCAGGGACCAAGAAAAGGCAAGAACACAAGTTAATTTCTTCTTTTGTGAAATTTCAACAGTAATATGTCTACCACCGACATCATGATAGAAAGCTATGAACTTTATTCCTATAGGCCTTTTTTTTTCCCCAAGTTTTGAATCGCCAAGACAAAAGTTAAAGGGAAGACCTTGAGGAGGTTTCTGATAGTTCTGCGAACCAAAGAGTCGGCAAAGCCCATTGTCCGAAGAGAGTCAAGTGCAGCATCAATGCGTTTCAGACCCACCTGCAGAAATCCAACGCAAAAAGTTAACGGAGAAGAAAGATGAGAGATTAAATGGAGATCACAACAAAACCAACAAGTAATAAAGAAGAAGACAAAGAAAGCAGAGAAACATAAAAAGGCAGTTGTTTATTATGAGACCTTTCGAGGCCTTCTTGGGGACATTCTGCCGTTTTACGTGGCCTAGAAAGAATTCACCTGGTTTTACGTCCCCCCAATGTCCGTGACTGCAGAAAGAGTTCAATGCCCGAGCAGCAAGAAAGGGTTTTTCTGCGTTTGGTTCTCTTCTATTCTCTCATCTTTCATTTTTATGTTTTTTATAATATTACGAATACCCCAAGACCAATGTTACGACTACCATATACCAAATTGAGATTTGGAACGGAACTGTACTGGTATCGATCGGTACCGGGTACTATTTTAAAAAAAAAATTAAATTTATAAAATAGTTTCTAAAATTTTTAAAAATTGTAAAATAGTTCATATTAATATATTATACAATTGTACTGTATACTTTACTAGTTTACTGTTTACATGAACCATACTTTCAAAAATCTTAATAATAAATAATAATGATAATTAATTTGAAATAACAATAATTTTTAAATATTTTA
>JANZLC010024339.1:0-10089 GCA_026413385.1 Erythroxylum gracilipes
TCAAGGTGACAGGATTCGAACCTGCAATCTTCAGGTCATGAGCCTGATGAGTTGACCAATTCCTCTACCCCGCTTCTGACCCTTATTCCTTATCCGAGAAGAGAGTAGAGTTGAGTTTACTTCAAGCTGAGGAAGACTACTTTGCTAGAGAATACTTAGAGACTCCAACTTCCACTTGATCTCCAGCCAAGGGGCTTAGCACTTTATTTAATTTAGATGCCCTTAGGTTTTGTTTCAAGAATGGCCTGGAAACTATTGGCTCGAGTGGAAGGCTCCTATGTAACCTTACTATAGACCATATCATATCTATTAGCGACTAGAGGCCGAGGGCGAAGGTATGATATTCTATGATATTCGCTCCGGTCTGGAACTAGATGCCTTTAGTTGACCCTTGCCCGAGAATCTGCTTTTGACCTAGAACCTTACCTGCCCGCCGCCCTTTAACAACCTATCCCCAGCTCTTGCGCTAGCCCCATTACTCACTCTACCCCTAGCTATATTCCTAGCTGCCCTCTTTCTCTTGGCGGACAGAGACAGCTTGAAAGGCTTACTTGGAGAGGAATGAAATCACGAGAACGAAGCGCGAAGGCTGGCACGAAGACTGATACAAGGGATTGGGGCGAACAGGGCTTAAGACTTAGCTGAAAGAAGGACTATAATATAAAGAGGAGACTTTTCAAACTTGCCTTCAATCTTTCTGTTTTCGCCCTAGAATCAGAGTCACCCGGTGAATCAAAATGTAGAAGCCCAACTTCCTCACAGACATAGTAGGCATAGGTCCAACCACCTTTTCAGTATCAGTCTGAGCTATGGGCAGAAGCTAACCACTGGACGAAAGGTTGAGTATGGTCCGCCCGGGGCCAGGTGATATCAGTCTTCGCCTCTGGAAAGCGCCTAGATCCATCATTGAGCCTTAGATTCGAAGGGAATGGATTACTGACTCGATAGAGTGAGGAGAGTTGACTAGACTGACTTGAACAAGTCAAGTTCTTTCTTACTTATTAAGAAGGGAAGCTTGGTACAAAACTTTGAATTGGGTAGAATTGTTAATATCTGTAATCTTCAAGACCCTTTGACGAAAAAGATCTCAACCGTTGATCTGACCCAAGAGTCAGACTTTGCTATAGGATGAAGGAAAGCCTCAAGAAGATATAGATAGGGAACTTCGACATGGTTTCCAAGTCAGCGCAGCGTCAGTACTGGGCACCCAACCCATTAACCCAGGAAGGAAAACTGCAACTAATCCGGCTCCTCTTACAAAGAAAGGCTACAGAAGCACCTTAATTGCCAGTACAGCCTAGCGTAGGCTACCAAAAATAGGAGGGAGTCCCTCGGACCCTACTGGGGGGGATTGAGCTACGATCTTTCTTCCACCAAAAGCCTTTGCTTTGCGCCCAATTCGCGTAAAGGGAGGGCGCCATAACTCGTCCTGAGCGCGCAGCAGCAGCTTTCTTTGCCTGACTTCGCTCGCAGTATGGAAGATTGGATTCGTCAGTTTTCTTCTTCGATATAACCAACCTCACAGATCCTACTCAATCTTTTACACCGATATATTTGACTCTCTCGACCAGGTCATCATAATAAAAGACTGAAAAAGATTTCCGAAGTGAGAGAAGGAGGGAAGGCGCGCTACAACTAACATAACAGCCGGCTGAAAAAAAAACGTTAGCTAGCTAGGCTAGCGCGCAATGGCTTTCTCTAATAATAAGGTAAGCTTCATAGCTTCAACCTATACAAGGTGCTGCTCGCTTTCTCTCAGCCACTAGTGGCTTATGTAGTGGTCGGCATTCCTACGCGCGCCTCCTAAAAACTACTTAAGAATCCAAAGGTGACCTTTGGATGTTGTCGTGACGCTTTGGTTACGAGGGTTACGGTGGTCTGAGTTTATGGATGAATTCAGTCGGCGAAAGTCCCTCAAACTCAATCAATATCAACAACATGTCGTGACCGGTTAGGCTTGGTTTATTTTGTCAGAAAATCAAGTAGGTTTCGGGGGTTCATTGATTAGTACACCTCTGGTGCTGGTAAGGTTGGGACCGTGGTCGTCTGTCTCCAGTTTGCCGGCCAATAAGAAGAAGATCTCTGAGATTGACCAGACAACTGCCTTGGTTTGGCTATTCCTTTCTATTGAAAAGGAGTCAGCTATCTGCGCGAGTCACCTTCTTCTAGGCTCCGCTAGACGACACGGCATTCTCGTTCAAATATAGGCCGGCCGTACTTGTGATGGTTCCCAAGGATCCAATATGATACCACTTAGGTCTACGTTGCCACGATATTGTTCTATGGAAGCGGGCAGGAGAAGTTCGGCCCGGTTTTTTTTGTTCGTAGGGGACCTTGATAACGCATATTCAGTCGTACCGGCACGGTCCCACTGATTTGTTTTCGATCGGAGCATCAAGCAACGCAACCCGGTTCGTTCTACTTGACTAAGCCTCGTGCTCGTCCAAGGAGGGAGTTTGCTTTACCCAACTCCCTTTTTGATAACAAGGCAGAAACCCCTGACCGGACATTCATTAGTTTCGAATGAAGAATGAAGAGTGCCCTGCCCCAGAAAGCACCTACTCCTATCAAAAGGAAAAGCGTGACTTTACTAACAATCCAATTCCTATCACAAATATTAGTAAAGCGATTTTAGGCTTTACTAATATCATAGGGCCTCGATTGTTGCTTTCTTCGCATCGCATGCGTTTGCGCATTAATACATTAATAGAATACACATATATAAAGGCTTTCCTTGAGTTTTCAATAAGGGGCGCCCCATCTATATCTATAGTAATAGTAATAGTAAGGAGCCTTTTCAATAAGGCTCGCGCTAGGCGCTTTTTGCTTCCCTAAAATCGAATATTTTTTGAATTGGTAAAGACCCACCCCTTGTTTCAGTCAGAATGAGTCCCCGGGACCCCGGGACATTGGCTTCCGCCAACAGTGGACTATTAAGAATCGCATCCCGCGCATATTCTACATTATAGCCTGCAACTGATTCAGCTTCCGCTTCTGGGAGATCAAACGGAGCTCGATTAGTTTCTGCTAGACAAGAAATGAGGAACATAACCAATACAGGGAACAAAGGAATACCAGACCATATCTGCTTTTGCGCCATGACAATTTCACTCGAATTACGGGGACCTACACATATTAGTACAGTATACCGGGGTCCCCGGCCAGAACCACACGTGCAAGTTTCCCTGCATGTGGCTCGTCCGTGCTTTCCGAGGCGTTACCAGTGACTCAGCATGGGAGAGAAGGCGGCTGAACTGCACACTTTCGTGTTCAGAGCATTGTCTGAGTGAGTAGGAAGCGCCTATCAAGCAAAGCTTTCTTGAAAAAGCGGAGCTGTTTCCTTTTCGGCGCCCGCCTTTGATTTAGGTGTTGGGGCAAGCCCCAGGAATCAAAGTCTAGGTTGGCTCCCAGCTCCATTTCGGCCGGCATCCTGCTCTCGAGGGAGTGGAGTCCTGGAGCGAACTACTCATTGCTGTGTTGCCCCAAAAAAAGGATTGGTGAAGAACATGATATTATTTTGAGGGAGGGAAAGCGTGGTTGACAAGCTACTTTCGAGGAGAGGCGACTGGACTGGAGTGCTTTCATCAAATGATGCATGTGGGCGGAGCCATGAATTTGGCCCGATTCGGCCTGGCCTGGTCGGGAAGAAATTCACATAGAGACTACTGTTATCCGGGAATCTCTTTATATGTTAGCTAGAGGGGGCGGGCTTTCCTATGGTAGTCCCGTTACGGCCTCTGACCGTCCGTCCTGTCTCATCTTGATTTGGCTATACTTGTATGTAGCCAGCCATGTTAGCTTCACATGAGAGCCTTTTTTAACCTTTAGAAAAAAGGCACTCATCAGTAAGCTCGGCCCCTTGATTTCCTATTCAGCTTTGAAGAGAATAGGTCCCATTCAAGCGTCCGCCCGCCCTTATTTAGCTGCCACGCACGACCCGACCCAATAGGAACGATTTCAGCGCCTCTCTCCAGATAAAAAAGCAAAACGCGCCATCACCTACAGCCCTTGATTCTGCCGGGTACTTCCATGAAATGAAAACGGGCGGCATCGTCGTATGCTCGACATTTGTTGCCCTGGTTTATACCCCGGAGTACTCCTATGGCCGATCTGTCACCCAACCTCTTTAAACAACCTAAAGGCTTGGTCCCGTTTGGAGTTGGAGAATGGGCCTTATGTCACGGCTTAGTCAGTTATTCTTGCAGTTCAGATAAGGATTCGGACCGTCACTTCTCTGAAAGCATGTTTTTTGCCTCCCTCCTTGGAACTCGTCCATTCGTTAGGTGATCCCTTGCTCTCACGTTCGAGTGTTTGCTCGTCGTTTAGGCCGGTGAGTGAGATTTCTGCTCATTGCAGTAACTTCCGGGGTTCTTCGCACCTGGATAGTACCAGGATCCTTGTGCCCCGGCCCTTTTTCAGATAAAGCTGCCCACCCGAAGCCCGCCCTATGACCCAAAACTCAAATCAAAATAAGCCTTGCGACGAGACGCGGACAGTCCCCATGCTGCGGTTCCCTCCGGTTTGGGTTGGGTTAGGGGAACATCCGAGCGATTACCTTCGCGGATCCAAACGCGCTCACAAGGCGCACAATAAGAATAAGACCAATAGAGACTTCATAAGAGACCATTTGAGCTGCAGATCGTAATGCTCCTAGAAAGGCATATTTCGAATATAGAAGAGTGAAAGTTCCCAACAATCAACGAGTTGATCATACCCTTCTATGAACCGTACGAGCACGTCCTCTGTCACCCCCCATCGCGCTTACGGCTCTATACCCCAACTTGCTCTGGTTTTTATTCCTCCTATTCCTCGGTAAGCGGACCGTGGGAGCATGGGGGCGATATCCGTTTTTGACTGATAGAAAATCTCTCTTTTGTCTCTCCTGACCAACAAAAAATCACAATCGAAAAAGTGGTGATTTCCGCGTCGGATACATCTTTATCTGAGGAGCCGGTCGACGAAGCCTCCGGATCAGATAAAGATGTGCAGTAGTTTCTAGGACGAAGCCGAGCCACTAGTGGAGTGTCGAAGGAGACCTACTATACGACTGGATTAGTAACCAGTGAAATACCAAAAAAACTACATCCAATTTCAGTGAACTATTGAAGCTATCAGTGTGATTGATAAGACAAGTACCAAGGGCTTTCGGTAGACTGATTTCATTTTCGAATTCGCTTGCGACAAGTTCTAGCACTAGTATGAGTTCGTTGACCGCGTAAGGGCAATCCATCTTGATGACGAATTCCACGATAACAATCAATCGAAATTCATCGTTCGATGTCTGATCGTTCTCTCCTCTTCCATTCCCAATGAACAACATGATCTTGACCTATCATTTGTGAAATTGGGTCGATCTGATACTTTACTTAGTTAACTCTTTTATCTTTATGTTCCCACTGATACATAATCGATAACGAACCTGAATGGCGGTCCAATCCATCCATTTTTGTTGAGGAAATTCTGACTTGTTCATCGTCAACTAATCTAGCTCCTGAAATAGATGACATTCTTGATCCTTCCTTTGATTTTACTAGTCTTTTCGGCTGGAATCATAAATGCTTGTCTCCTCTCTGATGATCTTTTCTATAGGTCGAAGTTTAGACCGCTCAAAATGGAAATTATTCACCTTTCTACAAAAAGTTAAGATAGCGCAGAAGGTCTTTTAGGGCCGCTATGTTCCATGACTCATAATCGAAGTGGTCTCGTGCGATCTCATGCGCGGCCATCATTAAGTCGGGGCTGCCTGCGGTTAAAGAATCGCCCGCGGAAGCCCCCTTGACTCTCTTTCTAGAACTAAAAAAAAAAAGCTTTCTGCCGGCGCTGTTTTTTATTTCTTCTGCCTAGCTCCCCGAAAACAACGTTCGACTCGCATGTGTTAAGATAAGCTAGCGTTCCTTCTGAGCCAGGATCCCATTCTTCTTTTTAGTATGAATGGGTTCTACTATTCTATCTGGTAGAGTCAACAGAATGGAGTTCCTTGTCTGTAACTCCAGAACAGATTATTTCCTCGAGGTGTTGGAGTGCCCTTTTGTGAAATAGTGGCTAGCCGTTCTTTGCTCACATAAGCTTTGATGAACTTGCAGGAGTCTTCCTTCTTATAAAATCATTTTCGTCGCATAATAAAACGTTCTATTACGCGGTCACACTGGTTTGTTTGTTATATATATTATGTTGGGTGCTCTCTCCTTGCTTTTGTTTGTTAACTATTTTATTTTTACTTTTTTTTTTATCATGGCTTTCGCAAAGGCACTAACCTTCTTCACTCATATCTTTGGATGGGAAAATATTTTTCAACTTATTAAGGCAGATATAGTAGGGTTCTTTGATAACATGGATCATGCCCTATTATCCATGACGGAATTCAATATAGAAGAAGGGAATTCAAGCAGTTGAAATCTTATATCTGCTTTTTTAAAATAGAAAATATCAAAGATAAGGAGGGCAATTCAACTAGTTCTTCTCTGTAAAAAAAAAAATCATTCCTATGCAATCAAACTCAAGTTTCGCCTTTATCGATACCTTTTGATAGATGATATTAATGCGCTCAAGAAATCTATCTTACTAAAGGCCCTATCTAAACCCTATGTTGTAAAGCTACAGCTGGAAAGGTTTTCTAGAGCAAGGGTGCGCCCCTTCTTTCTTAAAGTCAACTTTCTCGCTTGTTGCTTTAGAAAGATTGCAGCTAGCGCGCTTTACTAATAACATAGAAAGGGCCTTTCTCGCTTGTTTAGAAAAGTTTTCCGAGGCCAGAAAATGAAAAAAAAAAAGTGTTGATCCGGTCGAATGGTAGAATCATCTAGGGGGTCGTTAGGAATCGATAGTCGTTTTATGGGCATACGAGTCACAGCCGGCCGGGAGGAGGAGAGATCAACGAAAGAGCTACTAGTTGGAAAGCAAAGGACGAGACCCCCTTTCGTACATTTCTACTGGTCCAGACATTCGAATAGCCAACGAAAGACCAGGAGATTCGATCTATAAAGTACTTCCCGCAGGGTTGACGGCTGTGTTGTGTAGCTGGAAGTACGAAATCAATCCCGGCACGACCGATGACTTAGTCTCTTTCTCCGCTTCGACTCAACCACCTTCTTAGAAAAGATCCGATAGATAGCAGCTACCTAAGGTTTGGTACCTTCACCAATCACGGTTTTTCATATAGGTCAGTCCTAGTACTATGTTGTCTAAGACTAATAGGCAGGCCTCTTACTCTTAGAGAGCAGTAGAATGTTGGGTTAGCTCTGTCTTGTTGTGATAGGGGGGTGAGGGGAACTGCTCAGAAATGTCTTAGTTGGTTGAGGGGTGACCGATCCGGTCAATTAAAAAATAGGATAACAAAAAAAGATCTATCTGGTGTAGCTAATGTGGCTTTCTCGATCTATAGTTCCTACACTGCTCCGGCTTCCCTCACTCAAAAGATCAGCTGTTGTGACACAGGTGTCTCGAGGTAGGCCGTAGATTGAATAGAGAAAGACGGGCTCGTATTTGACAAATTTCGAGCAACCTCCAACCTTTCATTTTTATAAGGCCACTCCTATCTCTTCCGGTTTTCAGTGACCTGACCACTTTTATGCTTCAAATGAGAAGTTGCGCTTTTGATCTTGTTCTCAGCTCCAGGTCTGGTCCTTTAGGTGAGGCTCTTTACTTTACAGGGTGGTTGGTGGTTCTCTTTACGGTTCAGGAATTCGTGGTTGGTTCACTTTTGTTTGTTTAGTTACAGTTCATGCCCACTCGTCATGAACCCCCGCCCGCCCCGGCGCTGAGTCGCAACTCTTTCTGTAGAAAGTCGAAACCTCCTTCAACTGACTCAGTCAGTAGGTTTAGAACTATCCTGCAGGTCAAAACATTTCCTTTGAATAGATGTGGTTCTCTCCATATATATAATAAAGAGTGAGCGCTCATTCTTATTATATATTATGTTTTCTTTTTTTTATATCTTCTTTGTCTGAAACTTCCTTTCCTCAGATCCAAAACCCCGAAGAAGTCAACTGGTAAGCTATCTATCGGGGGCCTATTTCAGCGTCACAACTTCCAACCTTGGGAGCTTTTTTTTATGGTTTCTTTCCCTCGAGTACCCACCGCCCCTCTTGGTAGAGTTACGACCGCTGCTCCCCACCTTTTTCTTCTGCATCACGATATCATGGCAGACCTGCTACTGGTGAGAAAGGCATGTTTTAGATTCGTGGAATGAAGGCCGTAATAGATGTTGTGAGATTCTTCCCAGTATGGAATGAGCCTTGGATAAGTCCGCGTTTTTTTTGCTAAATTTCGACCAGTTGGAACGATTACGAAAGTTTCCGACAGTTAGACCGTTTGAGACTTTGCAATTGGTCAGCTACACACGTCGCTTTCATTTCCAGCTTTTGAGCCGGGCCAATGATCTTTCGAATTTCTCGTATCGTTTTTCGTGGATTAGCACGCCGCCTTTTATTTTAAATGGGATTTCTGGCTAACCCTTTTTTGACCTACTTTGTTGAGGTGGCGAAAGTCGCCTAAATCAAACCAAGGAAAGAAAATCAGCTCGACCAAGGGGAGAGGAAAGCAGTCTAGCAGTCAAGAAGTCTCATCCCAGGGGTACTTTACTAAGCATTGAACTCTCCTCTGAGCGTCCTCAGTTTAAGGACGAGAAATGGCAACTACTGATTCGGACACAATGGCACCGCCTTAGACAAGCGCTTCCAGCAACCTTAAGAGTACGACGGCTGCTTTCCGTATTAACTGCCACCTCTCGCTCAATCCAATAGAATCATCAATCGTTCCTTGTGATGAGCTTGAAACTAGCCTTGAAGCATAGGCTAGGCAAGGAAGTTCTCCAACAACTCTCAAATACTCGACGCCATAGAAGCGCTTTTCACGGGCAATAGATAGGGAAGGAAGCATAAGCAAGAGCTGGAGCTGAGGAAGGGCTACTAGTTAGGCCAAGAGCTAGGCTAGCTGCTTTGTTGTTGTAGTTGTTAATTCATAAACAGAATAATCATAATCCGATCTTTCAGAATTGACCGTGGATTGAGTCAATCTTTGTTCAGTTCAGCATCCCCTTTGATAAAAAGATGCTCGAAAAGCACATTTTTACGCTTTTATAACGTGCGTTGAGCATGGTGAGCAAACGAAGAAGGTGAAGACCTATGCTTCTTTATAACGGCTTTTCCTTTCCCGTCTCGATCTGTTCCCGGTCCTAGCGATCTGTGGACGTACCCCTTCGCGAGCGAGAACAAATATCAGATAGAGAACGATGATTCTCGTATAGTATAGAAAGAAAGCGCTAGTTGAGTTTCGTCTTTCGAGCGAAGAAAGCTCTTTCGATTGGCCTTGTGTGATGAAGTTATCATGAGTTCCTCGTTTGAGTTAATGCTTTGGAAGTTTAGAATATGACGCTCTAATTGATTCGGTTGAGGTCCACTTCACTGTCCCTTTCTTTTTCTTTCTCATGCCTAAGGCCTAAAAGCTGCCGCTATCTCATAGCCAGCCTTGCGCCCCCTTATCTTAGAAAGCCCTTTCTGGCTGGCTAAAAAGACTTATCGATGCTATTCAAAGCAGCAATTCGCAGGCTTAAAGCGAGAGTTAATGGTTGACTATAGAATCGGATCGGGATGGGTAGTTTATTTTAGCCCACAAAAACCTCCGACCAACAGATACGGAATGGGCATCATCATTTAGAGGTCAGGCTTCATTAGTGCCAGTCCCTGTGGTTGTGTGAGAAAGCCTCACTTCACTTATGACAGTCGAAATGCCATTCTTGATTGAACTTCACCACGAGTGGAGTGATAAGCCAATACAATATGGTGGAACCTGGGAGAGGCAGAAGAGTAATCATCCTCATTTCGAGCTAAAACACTTCCTGGCTCATGCTCCTACTTGCACTTGCATGAGATCAAAGCAGGTGGACATGTCTTGGTTATGGCAGGCCCTGACTTAGGATAGGAATAGTGCGTCGTGCGAAATGGTTCTCTTTTCTATTCCAGACGGTCTGTAAGAGAGGGCGGAGGAAGAGAGCCTGTGCGTGAATCCCTTAATCCTGCACCTGCAGCTGGCCCCTTAAGAGATCACAATTTCATCAATAGGGAGTGGGAGTTGAAGCCTTGCTCTCTCAAATCA
>JANZLC010024340.1:0-10087 GCA_026413385.1 Erythroxylum gracilipes
ATGGATTATGGGATAAGTATGAATGTTTTGGAATTGAGTTTTTGATTGAGGATGAGATTCCAAATGGGGAAATTATTTATTGTTTTGATTTGTATCAGATTGAATAAAGATGAAAGGAAAGAGTACGAAAAAAAGAAAAAAAATTTATACCAAATTTCGGATTGGTTTAGTCTTAGGGTTTCCAATGCAAATTTTGTTTTCGAAGAGATACGCTACGGATGTTGGAAATTTGTTTCGGTTCGATTGAACTGTTTGTTTACTTTGGTTTCGATTTGTTTTCTGATTCGATTCGTTTTGAGTCGATACTTTCGATTTGTGTTCCGTTCTTTCGAATTTGATTTCGTCTTCGTTCGCTTTCCGCCATTTAGTTTTTGTTTTCGATTTTCATCGTTTTTCCGGTTGGGGTCCAATTCCGAGATCGGGTCCCAATAGGCATTCTTTCAAAACCCTTTGACCCAAACACAATCCCATAAACACCTATCCATTGCTAGCCCCTTGAGCCATAATTCTTGAGCACATGCACACATCTTCTTATGTGTCAATGGTTTATTTTGCATTTTCTTCTAGTTATCTCATATATATATATATATATATGTTCTGAAAAGAAAATATTCTCAAAAACAGAAAAAGTTAAAGATATATTATGTTTTCATTTGTGTAAATATTGTCTTACTATTGACATCTATTTCATAATTGTGGTGCATGTACTCATGCTTTTTCTTCTTTCGTCCATTCCTTCCATTTCATCTAGCCTTCTGGGCATTACAACCTTGAAAAGTCCTCTTGATTTTCGAGATTATAGTTCTTGTAGTGGAAAGGTAGAACTTTCATAAGCTTATGGTAGAGAATGGACTAAGCGGATTTTTGAGTGAAATTATCCCAAAACACAAGTGAGATGATAGCAAACACCTTACCTTTTGCTCAATCTCTTTTGCTCAATCTCTTAGATTTAATTCTTATAGTGTTTATTTTCTTAGCACTCTTTCAGTTTGCTTTGATCGATTTCTGAGAAAGTGATTTTTTCCAATTTCCTACTTTTATTTAAAGCAAGGTCGGAATTTTTCTTTTGGACTTGTGTCTCTTTGACTCTTATAAACTTTGTCTTGGAGTACAAAGGTCTAAGTGTAGGGGAATTTGATTGAGCCCTAGTTTATTATATAAATTGGCTACACTTGCATGGCTTTTACTATACTTTTTTACTCCTATTTCTAGATTTTATGCTTAAATTGACTCTTAACTGTGTACTTTTATTTTATGTAGTTTGATAGTAAAAATTGTCACAAATTAGAATTAATTGCACTAATTAATTTTCTGAGAATAATTGATACTGCAAACTACCATTTTCCTTTGTAGGAACCTCAAGAAGAAGGGAGTCAAGAAGAATATGAAGATGTAAAGTCAAAAAATGCTGAAGTGAAGTCAACAAGAGAACAGGCGCTATAGGAATTTTGCTGCGGAAAAGTAGATCTATCATCAGGCGAAATACAAAGGAGTCCAAGCTGAACTTTCGGGAAAAGTTCGACGCAGCAAGGATTAATTCTTTCGCCGCAACTAATGATCTAGCACTGAAGCAAAACATTTTGGGAAAAGTACGCCGCAACGAACCTTCGGAAACTCAAACCATTTTTAGAAAAATCACCCACTGTGCGACCCGACCCAATCATTCCTTGTTTAAAAACCTACCAAATTAGGTTAACAGTAGCCGAATATACTGAGAGAAGAAGTCTAACACCATACACACTCTCTCGGCTCTCCCTCTCTCAACTTAATCATCATCCATCACTTCTTTCCATTTTTCATCACTACCTTCATCATCTGTTGCTGTTGCCAAGGATGCTCTTGGTGGGGTCTCTGGTTGCAAGTTCTCCCGAAGTAATGCTTGGCTAAACACCATTTCCTCTTGAAGATCTAGCAACGGCTTAAGTTCAATGGGCTTCAAAGGGGAGTAGTTTATTCATGTTTAGCTACATCATTATGAACTCCTTAGTTAGGATTTATGTTTTTTAGTTAGATTTTCTTGATTATAGTTTAATCAAGTGTTGAACAATGTATTATGTTATTGGGTTTGTTGATGTAGAACTTGGAGTTTTAATATATGAAGTCTTATATATGACTTTTTGTGATTTTGTTAATTCTCTTTCATCTACCTAGTTATGTTTGATATTGAGATGATGCTTGATCCCAAATTGACCACTTGCATTAACTTACCCTTTGCACACACTAAGATGCATTCAACAAAGTTTTAAGAAATGGAGTTCATTGATTAAAACAAACCTTGGACTTAAAGAGCTCTTGAAGGTTTATCATTTGAAAACTTAGTGATTTTCACTCCCACCAAGATTTGTTCTGAACTGTGATAGCGAAAGCTCATTTTTCAAGAGGATTTTATCACATTTGATCATTGTTTGAATTTTCAATTTCTTTTTTCCAAAAATCCAAAAATACTTTTCTACATACTTCCCTTACAATTAGCTCAATTTTGTTAGTTTTCTCAAAGAACCAAAACCCCCTCCTAACCAATTTAGTTTGCATTTCATGACAATTAGGCTAGCTTAGGTCTATTACATTAGGTTCTGATTAAGTGAGACGACCCAAGGTTGCACTCTATATTGCAATCCTTGGAATTAAATTTTTTATTCGACCTCCAAGGGTAAAAGACAAAACGACGGATCAAAATAGAGCCGTTGTTGGGGAGCCAAGCAATTGGTTTTCTTTAGGTTAGCCGTTGTCATCTTTGTTTATCATTGAGGTTAGGAACCTTTTCTTCTAGATTTCATTTTGGATAGTTTAATTTCATACTTGTCAATAGTATAGGATTTTAATTTTTCTTTGCATAGCATAAAATTTTGAAAACACAAACAAAAGCATACTTCCACAATTAGACTTTTCATACTTAGCATACTTTTTGCACTCACTTAGTTTTTGAGTCTTTTATTTGATTACTTTTTGATCCATACATATACATTTTCATACATACTTTCACACACATACCATACACTTGCATCCATTACATCTCATCTTTTATTCGACTTTGTGTGCTTGCGAGTCAATTTTTGTTTGTTTTTTATTATTTTCTTGTGAATTTTCCTGTGCGTGCCCCGGACAACGAAACTCTTGCCTTTCTATCTTGAAATTGAGAGACGTTTGAGAAATATTAGAAAGGAGAGACTAGCAAAAGAGAGAAGTAAGTTAGCTGTTGACGGAGAGTCTAATGGGCAAAGTAGTGAGAGTGATCCTTTAGAAGGAGTAAATATGGCCGAGAACCCTGCCTTTCTACAAAACCCTAACTTTCATGCTAACCAACCTAGGAATGGTGATAATGGAGGAAATGGGAAGCATGATAGAGTAGGCGAGAATAATGGGAATCAAAGAAGAAGAACTATTAGGGAAGCAACAACTTCTAATGTGAATTATGATCCATTTACTGCTGCTTGTCCTAATTTTGATGTTAATTTTGAAGTTAAGGGATTACTCATTAATTCTCTTCCTAAATTGCAAGGCTTGGCAGGAGAGGATCCCTACATGCATTTGCAATCCTTGTCTATAATCTATCAGAGCATGAAACCAGTGGGAGCTTCAATTGATCAAGTGCTACGGAAGGTTTTTCACCTATCTTTGGAAGGAAAAGCAAGAGAGTGGTACATGAGTCTTCTAAGGCATGTGGCGAATGCCTACCATAGTTGGGCAAATCTGAGGAAAGCTTTCTTGGAGAAGTACTTTCCAGCTTCCCGAACTTCATCGATGAGGAAGGAGATTTATTCGGCATACCAGGATTATGATGAGTCTCTTTATGACTACTGAAACCGCTTCCAAGATCTATTATCCAGATGCCCCCATCATCAGATACCTAATGAATAATTAGTACAATATTTTTATAATGGGCTGAAAAGTCAAGACAAAGGTATGTTAGATGTGGCATCTGGCGGTTCATTGATCGATCTTACAGCTTCGGAAGCATGGGATTTGATCAAGAAGATGGCTCTGAATCATCAACAATACATTGTTAGAGAAACTCGAAGAGTGCATGAGTTGGGCACCACGACAGCCCAAGCCAAAAGAATGGAAAGTTTGGAGTTAAAAGTTGACTCTTTGGAGAGCAGAATAACATCACAATTATCCTTCATCACTACAGAGTTGAAAAACTTGAGTGTGCATCGCCCCACATCTTCTACGGATCTTACTGTACCCAATTGTGATACGTGTGGGTCAGTAATGCACATATCCAGCATTTTCCCCAATTGGTATGAAGAAGTGTCTGCAGTGTATCCAAGACGATCAAATCAGAAATGGGACCCCTACTCCAACACTTACAACGAGGGATGGAAGGCCAACCCTAGATTTAATTGGAGGCATGAAGAGGGGCGAGCTCAAAATAGATTTCAACAAGGGGAAGGAACTGGTACTTCCACTAACCAGTTCTTTAACCAACAACAAATCATGACTGTCTCACCCAAGGAGGACACAAACCAACTGCTACAAAATATGATGACTTTGATGAAGGAAGAACTGAATTCTAACAACAACCAATTTAATACCATAGCTTCTCTGATTCAACAAGATTCTTCAAAGAATGCTGCTCGGTTCAATGCATTGGAAAAGAGAATGGAGCAATGGGAGACGAAAGCGGAGAATATTAACTCTTATTTCACTCAATTGTCCAACAACATGAGTGAGAACCAAGCAAGAAGCAGTGGAACCATTCCTTCAAGCACTGTGATGAACCGAAAAAGTTTAAATGCAATTGCTCTCCAAAGTGGGAAACAAGTGAGGTTTAATTATCAGGAAGAAGAAGAATGTGATGAGGAGATTGATAGTGGAGAATTGCCTTTACCACAGAACAACATCAACAAATCTGAGAGCTTTAAGGAAAAATCACTTTTGAACGAAAGGAAGTCTGAATCACAGAATAATGGAGCTACTTCAAAGAGTTCCAAGGAAAACGTACCAACAAATGAGCATGGGGGATCGAGCAAGCATAAAGCCCAAGGTAAGGTGGTAAATCTTCAAGACTTCCCTTTTCCTAATTCATATTTAATGAGCAAGCGTATGACTAACATTAAGCATGAAAAAGATATTATTGATTTGTTTGGAAAAGTCAAAGTCAACGTCCCTTTGCTTGACTTAGTGAAAAGAGTTCTGGCCTAGACTAAATATCTTAAGGACTTGTGCACAAACAAAAGGAAGTTTAGGCCCAATGAGAGAGTCCAAGTGAGCTCGAATGTGTCAGCCCTATTCAAACTATAAATACCCGTCAAATGTCAAGACCTTGGATCTTTCACCATTCTGTGCACAATAGGAAAAGTTACCATAGGAAGAGCCTTGTTAGATCTGGAGGCATCAATCAATGTGATGCCTAAGTCTGTTTATCAATCATTAGGAGTTAAGAGTCTAAAGCCCACATCTGTCGTGTTACAACTGGCTGATAGATCTTTTATGCATCCATTGGGGATTATAGAAGACATTTTGGTCTAGGTCAAAGGCTTAGTTTTTCCAGCTGATTTCTATGTGCTTGACATGTCTTCTGAGGTTGTGCAGGACACTTCCTTGATTCTCGGTCGACCCTTTTTAAGGACTACTAGTACTATGATTAGCATAAAGGAAGGTAAGATTACCATGGAGGTAAGAGACTAGCAGGTAAGCTTTAATATGTATGAGGATATGAAACACCCCCATGAGGACTATTCGCTCCTAGGAGTGAACATGCTTGATGTTGTTGTTGATGATGTATGCATTGAGTTTGAACTAGCAATGAACCCATTAACTAATGATTCCTTAGAGGAAGTATTTTTTACTGATGTTTCAGGTGAACTGCGGAGTGTGGACATTAGCACGGAAGTGAGAAGTAGTCGAGTTACCTCACCACAGCATGGCTATGAGCCAAACGTCTCCCAGGAGTTGAAGGATCCACCATAAGCAATAGGTTGTTTCTCTTCCTTCACTTACAATGTATTTTTGCAATATTATGAATGAGTATGTTGACTAGGTGTGGGGGAGAAACTACTTCAGTAAGATTAGGTTTAGTTTTTAATCGGACTTAGGTTTAGTTGTTCTGCTTCAATAATTCATCTTCCCTTTGAATTCTGTATTTTAGTAGATACATGACACATCTTCTATGATAGAGGAAATTAGTGTAGATGGTGTATTGCATTTTGTTTTGTGATAGTTAAGGACTTGTATATGAGCTGAGTATCTAGTTAGATATTGCGTAATGTTTTTCTCCTTTGTCTCTCGGGAAAACTTTGCGGCGGCGTGAATTAATTTTTTCGCCGCGTGAGTTCGCCGTGGCCACAACGCCTCTCAAGCCAATTCGTCGCCGTGTGAATTAATTTTTTCACAGCGGTAAACATTCTTACGCAGCCCTTGCTGCAATGAACGACCATTCAGCACAAAATCCCCACGTGAAATTTCTCTTTTAACCTTGATGTTCTTCTGATCTTTCATCTAACCTCTGTCTTTTTCGTCATTTCCCTTCCCTATCCTTCTCAACTTACCGCCCTTTTCTCCCTCTTTCAATTTCGTCACTTTCACTCAAACTTCGTCGCGGCTAATCCGAGTTACCTTGCGACATCTCTCGTTGCTCGATGGGTGTTTGCATCCCCTTCCTCCTTCTTCGTAAGTTTTCCCTCTTTTGTTTCGTTTTTATTCGCTCACTTTTCTGACGTTAGGGTTAGTTCGTCGCAGCGAAGAAACTTGTTTCGCCGTGGCGATGCAGACTGACATTTTTCGCCATGGCAAGGACCTTTCTTCACCTCGGCGTGGGAAGTACAGTTTTCGCCGCGGCGAGCTTTACAAGTTTTGATATTTTTAGTGAATTTTGTTTAATCCTTGTGTTTATTTTTCCTTGTTTTCTGCAGGAATATGCCTCGAACTAAGAACCCTTCCCATAACTCCCCCACTACCTCCTTTAGCTCCTCCCAATCCTCCCTTCCATTTCGATCTTCTTATCCATCCCATTCCTCCACTCATTCTCTTCCTCCCGCTGATTCAGAATATACTGACCTAGCTGAGAAGATTGACGCTAGGCCGTTCATTAAGGAGCACCCCTTTTCCCTTGACTCCACACAACAATATTTTTGTATGCTAACTAGTAAACTCCCTATTAACAGGATTAGTTCAACTTAGGGATCAGGGCAATGACAAATTTGTTTGTCATTTTTATACCTATGCCCGCCTCCACAACACCTTGGAAATTAATTTTTGGGGTGTCACAGTCCCTACCGCTTTTACCTCCGCTAGCATCCGAGAGTACTATAACCTTCCTCCTGTCTTCCGCTGCCACTACGAGCAGTTAATACACCACTATCCCTGGGATGATGTCATTCATACCCTCTATCCTGAGGGTGCCGTCTGGCATCAACCTAGAATCTATCAACGCTACCTCAAGCATTCTGATCTCCGCCCCGAGGCTCATCCTTGGCTTCATTTGGTGAGTAACAATATCATTCCCACCACCCACCTCGCTTACATAACTAAACAGCAAGCTCTTTACTTATATCTTCTCATGGTTGGCTGCCCGGTCGACATAGCCCTTACTGTTGCCTCCGCCCTTCGTGATTCCATCACTACCACCAAGCTCACCAACTCCATAATCTTCCACACCTCATCACTGACCTATTCCGGACCCATCATGTCCCAGAATACAACAATGACAGCTATTTCGACCCAACCCCTCTGTTTCGTTACGTCCGCCTAAAATAACCCCGACTCCAGCCTCCTCCCCGATCCCCTCCCTTTCGACCCCCACCCCCTACCCATTCCACCGAGGATGATCATCCAACTCCAGCTCTGCCTGCACCTATCACTCTACAGTACCTCGCTAGCTCGGTAGATGGCTTATTTGTTGACCTAGCTACCCTCTGGGACTCTCTTCATCAGGCCATCGCCCAACAGGATCGAGATCGGCGGTATCGCCGGTGGGTGGATGGATTGCTTGGCTAGCATGTTAGACCCCGTTTCCGGAGCCCAATATTTGGAGACAAAAATGAAACCCGTCATCCCATGGTGGTGGCTTGCCCATAAAAGTTGAACATCGAACAATTAAAATTTTAAGAGTCACAAGCCAAAGTCCAAACATATTCCATAAGTAAATTCTAAAAGAATTTATACAAGCCCATGTCAAATGCAAAAATACAAAAATATGAAATAAACACAGTACAAATTGAACGCTTATGCTTAAAATGATTCTAAATTACAAAACTTCCTGAACTAACTTCATTGTAAGTTTCTAACTATCTTGGAGTTCCAATGCCTTGCAAAGATCGCTAATTGTCTCCTTTTGCACCTGAAGAGGGAAGCATGGGGTGAGCTACACAGATCAGTGGCTAATATGTAACACCCCACTCTCGCATGACCCGAACCCGACATCGATGGTGATATCCGAGTCCGTGCCCTGCAAGAGTGGCGTGCTACATCACTCAATCAAAACTCAGTACAATTTTTTTTAGATAGACATACATTATGTGGAAATCAATGAACATACTGCAGAAAACAATGACCATATAATCATTAATAAGTACATTGGCCTCGGAGGCCCTTCTCATAAATACAATTTATTTCAGTCTGTTAACTTTACAAATTGACCTAATCATTCATACAAAAAATTCAGAAAATACTATTTTATCAGACACTAATGCAGACGCGAACTGATCCCGACCACTTCTCTCACTCACCAGCAGATGCTATACGCCCGTTGCCTTACAGGGTATTCTTCTGAATCTTAAAAAAATAATTGCAAATTTTGGGTGAGTTTTGCGAACTCAATGAGGAATCATCATCAATGGTTCACTCAATCCATGCAACACATCATTTCACATAACATATATTCACATTGTTGCATATTTGATCACATTTCACAATTTCACTGAAGCATAGACCATTTATTCATTTCATTAGACATACATAACCAAATGAATTCATGTAATACTCAAACATGTCACAGTTGCATAAGGCATTTTGCCTTTCACACAATCAAAGAAGTGCAATCCAATGCATATGTAATGCGCATGTGACCCTTTTCCAATTTGTTACGGTGTTGTGACCGAGCGCCTGAACTGTCCCAATATGGGCGCATTAATCGTTGAGCTTGAGGCTTTGTACTATCCCAATATAGGCGCATTAATCGTTGAGCCTGAGGCTCTGAATCATTGTGGGCTCGAGGCCTAAATACGTTGAGCTTTTAGCTCTCGGTGGCTGCTCCGGTCACAACTCTCATTAACTGATCATGCACTCATGCATGAAATGCATATGACACAAATAAGCAGTATCAACATCACACTCATTCCCAAATTACCACATCTAACCAAAGAGTGCACAAGTAATCACGTTAAAATCGCGATCACAATTTATCACATTTAAACACGGAAGTCTCAAATTCTCAGACAAATAACACTTCTATGTCAGAATCTCCCAATACATCGGACCTTCTGTCCGGAATCCAGTCATAAACAACTCACAAACCCACCATTATTCTCCACAGAGTTATAAGCGCAAAACTATAAACAAGTAATAATTGAGAAACCATCTAGGTCACTCACAAATAGCTCCCGAAGCAAATGCCTGGACGTCTCGGCAACGTCTGTGGGGTGACGTTCCAAATGCGCCTCTAAACAGTCCAAATATTCAAACATTACCAAATGTACACTCAGAACTATTCAATAATGTACATGTAGCAATTAGTGTACAATGCATGTTCGTGACATTCCCGACACTATTTCACAATTTCCCATCACAAAATGTTCCTCTAAAAATTTGAAAACCATAGACACCAAATTCTCTTAATTCGGACCTCTATAGCTCCAATTATTAAGAAAATACGGATCGGAAAAATAATTATTCAAACCCTTCACTTCGATCTAATCAATCCCTATCAATATTAGCTCTAAAAATTCCAATTTTCTCTAAATAATAAAATTAAGGGTTACACGAATCCGATGCCTTGAGAATCAGGTCAATCGGAGGTCGGACGAAACAGTTATGCACAAAGGCAAATAATACCATTGATAACTAAAACCAATAATAAAACAAATAAAGTTAAGGAAATTCAAAGATTCCTTTACTTCCTTCCTCAACACCTAATTTTTCACACAAA